>PVIA01013474.1:0-31995 GCA_004024845.1 Tonatia bakeri | reverse complement strand
GAAGTCCCTTTAACATTTCATATAATAAAGGCTTGGTGATGATGAACTCCTTTAACTTGACCTTACCTGAGAAGCACTTTATCTGCCCTTCCATCCTAAATGATAGCTTTGCTGGATAGAGTATTCTTGGGTGTAGGTCCTTGCCTTTCATGACTTCAAATACTTCTTTCTAGCCCCTTCTTACCTGCAAAGTTTCTTTTGAGAAATCAGCTGATAGTCTTATAGGCACTCCTTTGTAGGTAACTGTCTCCTTTCCTCTTGCTACTTTTGAGATCCTCCCCTTATCTTTAACCTTGGGTAATGTAATTATAATGAGCATTGGTATGTGCTTCCTTGGGTCCAACTTCTTTGGGAGACTCTGAGCTTCCTGGACTTCCTGGAAGTCTATCTCCTTTGCCAGATTGGGGAAGTTCTCCATTATTTTTTCAAATAAGTTTTCAATTTCTTGCTCTTCCTCTTCTCCTTCTGGCATCCCTATGACTTGGATGTTGGAACATTTAAAGTTGTCCTGGAGGTTCCTAAGCCTCTCCTCACTTTTTTAAATTCTTGTTTCTTCATTCTGCTCTGGTTGAATGTATATTTCTTCCTTATGGTCCATATGGTTGATTTGAGTCCCAGTTTCCTTCCTTTCACTGCTGATTCCCTATACATTTTCCTTTATTTCACTTTGCAAAGCCTTCACTTTTTCCTCTATTTTGCAACCATAATCAACCATTTCTGTGAGCATCCTGATTACCAGTGTTTTGAACTCTGCATCTGATAGGTTGGCTATTTCTTCATCATTGAGTTGTGTTTTTTGAGCTTTGATCTGTTCTTTCATTTGGGCTATAGTGTTTTGTCTTGGTGCACCTGTTACATAGTAAGGGGTGGAGCCTTAGGTATTCACCAGGACACTGTTGTGGTGCTGTATGTGGGGGAGGGATCCAAAAGGGAACAATTCCAGTTTGCTTGGCTCTCAGCCAGCTTTCAGGCACTTCCCCCACTACCCACAAGCAAATTTGGCCCTTCTGATGCTGATTCCCAGATGGGTGGGTTTGTGTACATTCTTAGATCTTGTGGGTCTCTCCAACAAACTCTCCTGTGAGGCTGGGAGTTTCTCCCACCACCACAATTTCCACAGGTGTTTTCAGTCAGAGTTTTTGAGGATTTTTTTCCCCTGCACTGGAACCCTGAGTTGTGTGGTCTGCCTTGCTCCCCAGTTGTTCCTCCTGGTTTATCTGCACGTAAACATGGGACCACCTGGTCCACCAGCCACTCCCTCACCTGCTCTGTCATCTGCCACCTTGCCAGGAGTCCTCTCCACTTGGCTGCCCATCTCTGCCCCTCATACCAGTCTGGATGAATGTTTCTTCTTTAATTCCTTGGTTGTCAGACTTCCATACAGTTCAATTTTCTGGGAGCTCTGGTTATTTTTTATTTCCAAATTTGTTGTTGTCCTCCTTTTGTTTGTGTGAGGAGGCAAAGTGTATCTACCTATGCCTCCATCTTGGCCTGAAGTCTATATTTCTATTTTGTAGTGATTGTCTTTAAATTTGTAATATGAATACCTATCAAAGCCTAAAATTAATCAACATTCCTGTCTTCCACACAATACAAAGAATTGAAGAAAGCTTCAAATCACCCCCTACTAATCTTGCATGTTATCTTTGTCTAGCATTTTCAGTTCTACTTCATTTTAACTATATAAACCAACAGTAATAGGAATGACAAAATAACAGTGACTAATTTTGAAGGCATAAAAACGAAGTTGAACTAAATATTCTGTAAAGAGATAATATGTGAGATGAGTAAAGGATCATTTTTATGCCCACTAAGTTAGTGATTACTATTTTTATCACTACTCTTAGTTTTGTTGTACAGAGTCATTGCCTATTTGGACTTAGACTTTTACCCATTTCATGCCCTCATGTTTCTGTACTCCACTCCTTCCACTGGGGACTCATTAAATATGTTCCTTCACACACTCAGTGAGAACCTGAGAGTGGAACTCTCTTTGTATTTTCTTATCTGAAATATTCTTATTTTGCCCTTATTCTTGAATGATAGTTTAGAATAAAAAATAGACTATTGCTGTGATTTTCCTTCAGCACTCTGAAGACATTATTCCATTGTGTTCTGTCCTTGTTTCTGAGTGGTCCGCTGTGTCTCTCACTGATATTCCTTTTTAGAACTCTGCCTTTCCTCCTCTTTTGTACTAAAGTCTCTTGTCTTTAGTGGTCTACAAGTTTGTTACTATCTGGCAAAGTTTGAGTTTATTTTTATTTTTTCCTGCTCAGGACTTGAATCTGGAGATCTATGTTTTTCAATAATTCTTTTTAATTTTGAATAACCTACTGGTTTGTTTTCTTTTTTTAATTTTATTTTTGATTTTAGAGAGAGAGAAAGGGAGGGAGGAAGAGAAGGAGAGAAACATCAATGTGAGAGAGAGAAACATCAATTGCTTGCCCAACCTGAAACCAAATCTGCAACCCAAGCGTGTGCCCCAGCCAGGTATTGAACTGGGACCTTTAAACAGTCATTGACTGCTTGGACTCAGATGCCCACCCACTGAGCCACACCAGCTGGGGCCATGTTTTTCAATAATTCTAAAAATCTTCAAATATTGTCTCCTAACTATTCCTTCCATTTCTTACCTTAAAATTCCAATGTATATTAGACTCTCTATACTTCCTGTCCCTTGTTGTACTTACCCTCTTTTTATTCTCCATCCTTTTATCTCTGTGCAGCATTCTGGTTCACTAATTCTCTCCCCAACGTTGGTTATCCTGATAGCTAACCCATCCAATGTGTTCTAATTTCCATGTCACTGTTTTTAAGTTGGAGAAATTATTTTTATCTTGTTCTGTTTCTCTGATTTTCTGGTTATTTTTTCAGAATAACTTATGGTTTTCATAGTATCTTATGGGTTTTTTTAAAGATTTTATTTATTTATTTTTAGAGATAGAGGGAGGGGAAAGAGGGAGAGAGAAACATTAATTGGTTGTCTCTCACACATGCCCCAACCAAGGACCAAGCCCCGCAACCCAGGCATGTGCCCTGATTAGGAATTGAACTGGCAAACTTTGAGTTTGCAGGACAATGCCCAACTAACTGAACCAAACTAGTCAGGGCTATCTTATGGTTTTAAGGCAATCTTTTGGGTGTTTGAACAATTTAGAGGAATTTACTTAATGGTTTTATCAGACTATTGTATTTCCTGAAGTTCTAATAATTTTTGTAGTGCTTGCTGACTCTCGTTCATGGTGATTGAGGGCATGTTTTGGTTACAGTGGATCCTTGATGGTGTTAGGATTGCAATGTATTTGTTTTTTTATCATGTTAAGAACATTTCTACAATTGCCATTTTGTTAAGTGGTACTTTGGTTTTTAATCAGAAAAGGATATTGAATTTTTTCTCATGTGCTTTTAGGCCCTATGGAAATGATCATATAGTTTTCTGTTTAAATATCATTTCCTTTTGGTTCCTTCTGACACAAAGACTGTACTCATCACTCTAATTAAAATAAAATGCCCCCCACTTCCTACCCCCACCTTCTTCCTCTGTTTTATTTATATCCATAACACTTATCACCAGCTGACAGTAAGAACACTGATACTTTCTTCCCATTGTTGTATTCCTGGTGACTAGAACACTGTAGATAGAATTTCCTGATATTGTAGATAGAATTTGTTACATCACTTTCATAGAGAGACTGGTCTGCAGTTTTCTTTGGGGAGGGGGTGCTTTCTTTGTTAAGCCATCTGTTTTATAGGAGCCTCTTGTTTGGAAGGGGTTAGGGCCATGTTTCAGGCTGGCAGAAATTATCTTTAAGATTCAGAGTTTTGTCGGTGTTATTTTAGCCTCCCACCATACCCCCCACCAGTGGAGAAGAATAGGTATTGTAGGGCTCCTCACCATGAAAGTCTTCCTTCTCTCTCCTCCATGCAGAGGACTACTCCCCAGAATGTGGTGTCTCTTCTCTATTTGGTTCCTCATTCATTGCACCTCCTCTGCTTCTTAGAACCCCAACAGATCCAGGGAAGCTCTTGCTCATAGTTTGGGTTCCTTGTTCCTACTTTTGCGAAAGTTTTTGATTCTAAACCTCAGAGTGTGTTCTTTGTTTTAAAGCCGTTTACTCTGCCAGCTCTGTAGTCCCTGCAAGCTTGTGTTCACTTGCTCTTTCTAACTGAATCCCCAATTCTTTCAGCTGCAGTCCCAGCTGTTTTGCAGTTCAGAATTTCAGCTGCTCCTCAGTCTAAGTGAAGACAGAGTCTGCATTTCTGTTTCTTGTTTTGCTTGTTGACCTTAGGAGAGTTTGGAGGTGTGTTTGGGGGGGCGGGGGGTGATCTTACTCCTCCATCTCAAGCTGGAGGACTTCGTGCACCTTGCCGGCCTCTCTTCCATGGGGCAGTGTCTGGGGGGCTCTAATGCACCCTGCTGATGGCTGCGGACCTCTACAGTGGCTTCATGTTTGCTTCTTCAAAAGGCTGCAGAAACATCACCAGAATGAACAGATTTATGCTGACTTCTTGGATGTTTTGAAAATCAAATTTTGATCCCAAACCTTCTCAAATCATAAGCTGTCTTAGTCTATTTAGGCTGCCAAAAAATATATATATATATCATAGACTAAATGCTATATAAGCAAAAGAAATTTAACACTTGTATTTCTCACAGTTATAGAGGCTAGAAAGTCCAAAATCAGGGTGCTTATCAATCCAGTGTCTACTGAGAGTCTCCTTCCTAGTTCATGGACAACATCTTTTCACTGTCCTCATGTGTTTGCGGGATAAGGGTGTTCTCTCAGACCTTTCCTATAAGGGCACTGATCCCTTTCATGAGGGCTTCGCCTTCATGACCTAATCACATCCCAAGGCCCCACTTCCTAATACCCTCATCTTGAGGGTTAGGATCCCAACACACAAATTGGGGGAGGTGGAATACAAATATTTAGTCCATAACACAGGCCTAGGAATATCTTTACCTCAGGGGAATCTTTTTCTTTGTCACTCAGAGCCCAGACAATAAAGCTGCCTCAGTGAGTAGAACATTTTCTAGAAAACCTTCCATTAGGCATACAGTCTGGCTTTATGTGTGTCTGTCCCTAATCCCTGCCTCATTTTCTGTCATAAGGTAGTGAAACTCAGTCCCCTAGCTCCTTGGACCAATAGTAGGATGCCCACCCTGGTAGCTGCAGCATTGGATCATGAACTTACACCCTGGTTTTCCCTTCCCTCTTCACTCATGGGGCCTTTGCATTTCTCCCGTCTGGGTGTTTGTGACACAAGGCTGTTCTGAGCGTCTAGGCTGCCATCCTGCCTAGAGCAGCAGCAGTTACATCTGTAGCAGTTGCAGTGTTGCAATCTCTCTCATTAACCACGAAAACAGATTCTGGCCTTGGGCACACAACTGCCTCTGTTTTCCCTTTTTATGTGCATAATTTTTTAATGCTTTCTGTATATTAAAAAAGAATTCTGGGTCTCTATTGTTTTCTTTTAAATTATCATTTTTGTAAAATAAATTTAAGAATCCTGGGAAGATGGTAGTGGTGGTAGAAGCATAGTTTTGTGTATTTTGGAATCCCCAAATAAACACAGAGCAATGAAATATTAAAACCAAAATCCAAGGACAATATTTACAAGACAAGCAGACAAGGGATCCCCCTGTCACCACAAAATACAAGTGGGTAGACAAGTTGTGAGACCTACACACTATCAGTATGAGGGTTGGGGCGAACAGAATGAAGCAGAAGGGTACCGGGGCGTCTAAGGACCCTCCACATGCAACACAGTGCAAGATGAGTGAACACACACCCCTCCACCCCCACCACGCAAGCTCGAGATGGGTAAAGGAGTCAAGCAAGGACCTGCAGCTCAGACTGGGAGGGACTTTGTTCACTCCACCAGTGAATGAGGCAGGTGTCTACAGTAAGACCTATGCGTTTCTCACCCTGAGCCACCAGGGTTCCCTTCCTGAACTGGAACCGCAATGGACAGCAAGTGTTGGGACTGGAATCAAAATCAGGTCGGATGGGAATAGAAAAGACAAAGAGAAGCTCCCTTTCAGGTCCAGAACCAGCATGAGGAGAGAAGGGCCTGGCCTTGGGCACACAGTTTCAGGGGCACCAGACAATCCAGTGGTCAAGATAAATGAAATGTTAATTCAATAATTGTTAAATTCCCATGAGTGAAATCATTTGGTATTTGTAATTCTCTATCTGACTTATTTAACTTAGCACATACCCTCTAGGTCTATCCATGTTGTTGCAAATGACAAGATTTCATTCTTTTCATTGCTAAATAATATTTCATTTAATATATACCACATCTTCTTTCTCCATTCATCTATAAATGAACATCTAGGTTGTTTCCATATCTTGGCTATTACTAGTTGTCTTCAGATAAATACTCATAAGTGGAATTGCTGGATCGTATGGCAACTCTGTTTTTTACTTCTTGAGGAATCTCCATACTGTTTCCATAATGGCTGCACTAACTTACAACCCCACCAATAGTGCACTAGGGTTTCCTTTTCTCAACATCCTTGTCAACACTTTTTTGTTGATGTATGGATGATAGCCATTCTGACAGGTGTGAGGTGATATATCATTGTGGTTTTAATTTGTTTTTTAAAGTATTTTTATTAATTAGGCTATTATAGTTGTCTCATTTGTTTCTCCCTTTTATTCCCCTCTTCCCTGCACCCCTCCTACCATCAGTATTCCCACACCTTAGTTAATGTCCACGTGTCATACATATAACTTCTTTGGCTTCTCCATTTCTAATACTATTCTTAACCTTCCCCTATGTATTTTGTGCCTACCAACTATGCTTCTTATTTCCTGTACCTTTCCCCCCATTCTCCCTCTTCCACTCCCCACTGATAACACTCCATGTGATCTCCATTTGTGTGACTCTGTTCCTGTTCTAGTTGTTTGCTTAGTTCATTTTTATTTTTGTTTTTGCTTTTTAGGTTCAGTTGTTGATAGTTGTGAGTTTCTTGTCGTTTTACTGTTCATACTTTTCATCTTCTTTTTTTTTCTTAGATAAGTCCCTTTAACATTTCATATAATAAAGGCTTGGTGATGATGAACTCCTTTAACTTGACCTTACCTGAGAAGCACTTTATCTGCCCTTCCATCCTAAATGATAGCTTTGCTGGATAGAGTATTCTTGGGTGTAGGTCCTTGCCTTTCATGACTTCAAATACTTCTTTCTAGCCCCTTCTTACCTGCAAAGTTTCTTTTGAGAAATCAGCTGATAGTCTTATAGGCACTCCTTTGTAGGTAACTATCTCTTTTCCTCTTGCTGCTTTTAAGATCCTCCCCTTATCTGTAACCTTGGGTAATGTAATTATGATGTGCCTTGGTGTGTTCCTCCTTGGGTCCAACTTCTTTGGGAGACTCTGAGCTTCCTGGACTTCCTGGAAGTCTATCTCCTTTGCCAGATTGGGGGACTTCTCCTTCATTCAGTTTTCAAATAAGTTTTCAATTTCTTCCTCTTCTCCTTCTGGCACCCCTATGATTTGCATGTTGGAACAGTTAAAGTTGTCCCAGAGTTTTCTAAGCCTCTCCTCACTTTTTTAAATTCTTGTTTCTTCATTCTGCTCTGGTCGAATGTTTATTTCTTCCTTATGATCCAAATGGTTGATTTGAGTCCCAGTTTCCTTCCCTTCACTGTTGTTTCCCTGTATTTCACTTTGTATAGCCTTCATTTCTTCCTTCATTTTGCAGCCGTATTCAACCATTTCTGTAAGCATCCTGATTACCAGTGTATTGAACTCAGCATCTGATAGGTTGGCTATCTCTTCACCACTTGGTTATTTTTCTGGAGCTTTGATTATAAAGTTCTAATCATGAAAGAAAAGATTAATAAACATAACTATATTAAAACTAAGAATTTCTGTTTGTTAAAAGATGCTTTAAAGAAAGTAAAAACTCAAGCTACAGTCTAGGAGAACATATCTACAACATATATAAGCAACAAAGGAAGATAATTCAGAACAAATAAATAATAATCAGTAAGAAAAAGATAAACAGCCTAAGTGCCCATCAGTGGATGAGTGGATTAAAAAAAGCTGTGGTACATTTACACAATGTGTGTATATTTACACTATACAACAATAAAAAAGAAGGAATTCATACCCTTAGGCGAAATAAGCCAGGCAATGAGAGATAAATACCATATGATTTCATTTATAACTAGAATCTAAGAAACAAAATAAATTAAAAAGTAAAATAGAATCAGAGGCACATAAATAAGGAACAAACTGACAGCTGTAAGAGGGGAGAAGGGAGGGTGGAATGGTTGAAAAAAGGTGAAGGGAGCCCTGGCTGGCGTAGCTCAGTGGATTCAGTGCGGGATGTGAACCAAAGCATCGCAGGTTTGATTCCCAGCCAGGGCACATGCCTGGGTTGTAGGCCAGGGCCCCCAGCAACCACACATTGATCTTTCTCTCTTTCTCTCTCCCTTCCCTTTCTAAAAATAAATAAATAAAATCTTAAAAAAAATAATTTCTATTTTTAAAAAAAGGTGAAGGGATTAGACAAAGAACATACATGCAGTACCCATGGACATGGGCAATAGTGTGGGGATTGACTTTGGAAAGGGGGGGTCTGGGAGGAGGGGGCAAAGGGGGAAAATTGGGACAACTATAACAGTTTAAACAATAAAAGGAATTTAAAGAATAAATAATAAGAAAAAGTTAACCCAATAGAAAAATGAACACAAGATCAGTAGTCCATAAAAATGCTCTATCTCATTAGTAATGCAGAAAATAGAAGTCAAGATGACAATGAGGACTTCTGGCCAAGATGGAGGTGAGGGTAGACACACTGTGCCTCCTCATACAACCAAGATAGGGACAACAACAATTTAGAAACAAAACTACAACCAAAACTGACAGAAAATTGAACTGTATGGAAGTCCTACAACCAAGGAGTTAAAATAGACACATTCATCCAGATCAGTAAGAGGCGCGGAGTCAGGCGGCTGGTGGGAGAGGGGTTGCAGCAAACAAGGGCAGTGGCACTGGGTTCACAAGGCAGCAGCTGACAAACCCTGGGTACGCAGACAGTAGTTGGCAGACCCCGGGTGCAGGGTGGCAACGGACAGACCCAGTGAAGTGGTGATTGTGAAGCAAAGCATAGCACGCAAGGCAGCTGACTGACCCGGCAATCCCACATGCCAGTGCAGATAAACCAGGTGAAACTGGGGAAGAAGACAGACCACACAACCCAGAGTCCCAGGACAGGGAAATAAAGCCTCAAAACACAGATTGAAAACACCTCTGGGGGTTGGGGTGCCAGAAGAGACTTATGAGCTCACAGGAGAGTTCTTGGAGAGACCCACAGGGTCCTAGAAAGTACACAAGCCCACCCACATGGGAATCAGCACCAGAAGGGCCCAGTTTGCTTGGGGGAAGCAGCAGAAGGGACTGAAATCCAACAGAGAGCAGAGCAAGCCACCATTGTTTCCTCTCAGACCCCGCCCCCACATACAGCATCACAACCCAGCAACTGGCTTGCCTTGCCCTGGTGAACACCTAAGGCTCCGCCCCTCACTATGTATCAGGAGCGACAAGACAAAAAAAAAAATGGCCCAAATGGAAGAACAGACCAAAGCTCCACAGTAAATACAACTAAGCAACAAAGAGATAGCCAACCTATCAGATGCACAGTTCAAAGCACTGGTGATCAGGATGTTCACAGAATTGGTTGAATCTGGTCACAAATTAGATGAAAAAATGAAGGCTACGCTAAGTGAAATGAAGGAAAATGCACAGGGAACCAGTAGTGAAGGGAAGAAAACTGGGACTAAAATCAATGGAGTGGACCAGAAGGAAGAAAGAAAGAACCAAACAGAAAGAATGAAGAAACAAGAATTCAAAACGATGAGAAGAGGCTTAGGAACCTCCAGGACATCTTTAAACATTCCAACATTCAAATTATAGGGTTACCAGAAGGTGAAGAGGAAGAGCAAGAAATTGCAAACTTATTTGAATGAATAATGAAGGAGAACTTCCCCAATCTGGCAAAGGAAATAGATTTTTAGGAAGTCCAGAAAGCTCAGAGTCTCCCAAGGAAGTTGGACCCAAGGAGGAACACACCAAGGCACATCATAATTACATTAGCCAAAATTAAAATGAAGGAGAGAATCCTAGAAGCAGCAAGAGACAAGGAGACAGTAACCTACAAAAGAGTTCCCATCAGACTGTCAGCTGATTTCTCAAAAGAGACCTTAGAGGCAAAAAGGGGCTGGAAAGAAGTATTGGAAGTCATGAAAGGCAAGGACCTACATCCAAGATCACTCTATCTAGAAAAGCTTTCGTTTAGAATGGAAGGGCAGATAAAGTGCTTCTCAGATAAGGTCAAGTTAAAGGAGTTCATCATCACCAAGCCCTTATTTTATGAAATGTTAAAAGGATTTCTCTAAGAAAAAGAAGACAAAAAATGTGTATAGTAAAATGACAACAAACTCACAATAATTAACAACCACACCTAAAACAAAAACAAACTAAGAAAACAACTAGAAAAGGAATAGAACCACAGAAATGGAGGTCACATGGAGGATTAGCAACAGGGGAGTGGGAAGAGGAGAGAGGAGGAAAAGGTACAGAGAATAAGTAGCATAGATGGTAGGCAGAAAATAGGGGGAGGGTAAGAATAGAATGGGAAATGTAGAAGCTAAAGAACTTATGACACATGGACATGAACTAAAGAGGGGAATGTGGGTGGGAGAGGGTGTGCAGGGTGGAGGGGAATGAAGGGGGAAAATGGGACAACTGCAATAGCATAATCAATAAAATATATTAAAAAATAAAAATAAAAAAGTTGTTTTAAAGGAACAGTTTTATTAGGAGCACAAAATGGCTCATAAGATATACACAGTTGAGAACAATGTACTTTGCTGATGGGATGGAAATAAGCAGAGTGGGAAGGCTGACTGCCTCCAGAATTAGTTTGTTTATTGAACAAATGCTTTTTTAAATTTATTTATTTATTTATTTTTAGGGAGAAGGGAAGGAAGGGAGAAAGTGAGGAAGACAAACATCAATGTGAGAGAGAAACACCAATCCATTGCCTCTTGTACGCATCCTGACTGGGGACCAAACCCACAATCCATGCATGTGCCCCAACTGGGAATCAAACTGGTGATCCTTCACATTACCAGATGATACCCAACCAACCGAACCAGAATGGTTAGGGCTTCAACAAACACTTTTGAATATCTGCCATTTGCAGATTTGTGCAAAGTTCTCCTTAAAGATCAGGCCATTTATTTACCCCTCTACAACAGAATTGGCTTGATCTTCCCCTAGAGATTCTGTTCCCCTCTGTACCTGACTCACTCTTTCACCTTTTCACCCTTTTCTCTATGGACCTCTTGTGTCTCATGGGTTTAAGTTGACTTGGATTCAACCTAGGCTCTTCCTAAAAAGCATCTGTCTCAGTCAGCTATAGCTATGTAACAAAGTATACCTAAAGTTAGTAGCTTAAAACCACAGTCATTTTGTCCTCATGGTTCTGTGGGTCAAGAATTTGAGTGGAGCTCTGTGAAGACATGGTGTCATCTTGTAACAGGGTGCAGCCAAGAAGGGAGCCCCAAATAGGGATTTGGAATGGGGTCCAGAACTCAAGGTATCCAGGAAATATTAGAAAGATATATAGGATGTCCTCATCCCTCCCCCACACCGACAGGTGTGAGTTGGGGGAAGGGACATGTGGACCAGGAACATACAGGGCTGTTTTGTACAGCAACAGCTTTGCAGCTAGCCTCTGGCATGGTCATTTAACATATCTCTAACCTTTAACTGGTTTCATAGATATGTTAAATAGCTGTGGCCATGCCTTGAGCCAGGGAGATGGAAGGGACTTCCACCCAAGATGTAACTGGGAAGCAGGTCCCCCTGGTTACAGTGCCTGCATGAAAGCTTGGAGATGATTGCCTCCACACCACGGGGCCATGCCTGCCCAAACTCACTATGAAAGCCCAGAAAAGCTGGAAAATATGGAAGTGCTGGCAAGTGTAACTAATTGTAGGAGGAGTCAGAAATGGGGGTGTAGAGGAAGATTGGTGCTGGGATTTAAAACCCAGACACAGCAGCCATTGAGAGGAGAAACCATGCAGCTTTCACCAGGGTGAAGACCCCCGCCCCACCCCGGCAGCTTTGGTAGGAGAGGACCGTGAGGCTGTGGCCAGAGTGGGGACTTCCGCAACTATGCGGCTTTGGCAGAGAACCACCACTTGGCTTTGCTGGGGGAGAACCATGTGGCTTTGCCAGAGTGGAGATCCCTGCAGCTTTGCTGAGGGGACCCCCATGGCTTTGGCAAGAGTGAGGACCCCATGGCTTTGGAGCGCTCCCTTTGGCCACATGACTTAAGAAATAAGAGAGACTTTGCCTGGAATAAAAGGGGTACAAGGACTTTTGTTGGTGGGCCATGAGAAGGTGCCACATGACTTTGGATTAATTGGAGATCTGGCCTGGACAGTGACACAGTTGATGGTGCCAAAAGCCTGAATCATGGATGTCTACTTCTTTTCCTGAGATACGGTACTCCAGATTAGGGCAGAGGGAGAAGGAAGGACTGTGTGCATCTGTGGGTATCCTAAAGGACTTTGATAATTTAATGAGGACATTAGGTCACTACTTTAAGTCTGTGTAGCTTTAAATAAACATTTCCTTTCCTTTTCACAAATCTGACATTGAGAGACATCTTTCCTCTGGCAGCAGGCAATGGGAACCTAGTAGGGGTCCTTTTGGTAATAGTATATCGTCCCCTCCCCCTCCCCCTCCCGCCCTGTTTCTGTAACAATCTGGGGCGGCAAAGCTAGGCCTTCCCTCTTTTTAAGATGCCAGCTCATTAGGAATTATTTTATTTCCCTTTGAGCTCTTGTAAAACTGTCAAATAGTGGCTGCCACAATCCCTAAAACAAACATAAACAAATGCCAAACCAGGGCCTTGGGCTTTGTACCTGCATCAGTTATCCTCTGTGTTTGGAAGAAACCATGCTTAAGGAAATGCAGAGATATTGTCCATCCTATGATTAGGAAACTAAGGCTGTTTTAAAAATATTTTCTTTCTTTTAAGAAAGGAAAGAGCCCTGACAGGTGTGGCTCAGTGGCTTGAGTGCCAGCCTGTAAACCAAAGGGTCACTGGTTCAATTTCCAGTCAGGGCACACGCCTCGGTTGCAGGCCAGGTCTCCAGTAGGGGGCACTTGGGAGGCAACCGCATATTGATGTTTCTGTGCCTCTCTTTCTCCCTCCTTCCCCCTCTCTCTAAAACAAAATAAATAAAATCTTAAAAAAAAAAAAAACCTTAAATGTTATAAAAAAAAAAGAAAGGAAAGAAAACTTTATCTTAGGTAAACCCCAGACTGGACAATTAAGTCAGTCCCTTCTCTTAACACTGTTCCCCGTTACACCCAGCTACTTCCTTGTTTTCCCATCCAGGTTAGATCTTTGTAAAGCCAAAGCATCAGTACAAATAAATGTAGGTGGAACAGAACAGAAATCAATATCAAAGACTTAACAGATCAAACACATCAGTCAGCCTTCTGACCCAGCAGATTATTTTAGGGAGCACCATGGAGCTCAGTCAGGAAATTCCTGTGCCCTTTCGAGCTTGCAGAGGCAGGGAGTGTCACTGTTACAGGACAGGCTTGAAGAACTGGGGTACAACTGAGTTCACCCTTATCTGCTCACCATAGCCGTGGCCTTCTCTAGGCTACAGTTCCCACATCTGTTGGTGTGACAATGAGACAGTGCACTTAAAGCCCCTACACCATGCATAGTACCTGACAAGTGTTCATTAGGTATTGGCTTCTACTGGGATACCTGAAGCAGCCCAGCCCTGCAGACAGCTGGCCATGTCCACCCACTTTATCAGCAGTCATGGAACCAGGCCCCAGGAGGCTGTCCCCATCCGGCACTGCCTCCTGCAAAGTGGTTTCCCATTTTCCTGCCACACGAGGCTGTGCATATTGTGGCTCACCCCTGAAGTGTGCATCGCTGTCAAGTCATTTCACCAGGTGAAAGTTTTGACTGAAATGCCATCGTCTTAATTTGATGTGTAGAGGAGATCTACATGCTACATCATAGCATGTAGGAGTTAACTTTGGGGCAAGGCTCAAGGGAAACTTCTGTTGTTCCTTTTTTACCTTTGCACTGTCTTGGAAATTAGTTAGGAGTTACCTTGTTCACAATTTATGACCTCTTCAAGCATGGACCTGGAACCCCAGAGTTGAAACATCAGCTCTTCTGGAAGTATCTAAAAATTGAAGGCCAAGTCAGGTAAATCCTAGGTGCTCAGTAAATGTTAGTAATTTATACTAAACATCCCTCAAAATGTCATCCTAGGTTAGGGAGGCAAGATGAGGTAGCAGCTGGGAAAATAACAGGTGTCTAAGAAAGATAGTTTGCTTAACTCCATTTTGGTTTCTCTTGTATGCGATTGTGCTATGTCACTTACTCCTAAAACTCTAAAAATAAATGTATTTAAAATTAGTCCACTTAGTTATTTCTGGCTGGACATGGTAGACTGTACAGTCATTCAAGCTTATCATTTCAAACACTGTTCAATGATCCAAGGGTAAAGGTTTATTCAGGATCTGGCATATATATATATATATATATAGTGAAGGTTTAGTACCAATGAGCTACTTTTATGAAAACTGCATTTAACCAATACATACTTAAGTAATATTTGGGTTGTATTGTTTAATTTTCTTTGATATGTTATATAGCTAGAGTACTGACAGCTACAATACTGAAACCCTGAAAGCTTACGTTTTATTATTTTAGTTTAATCACCAAAAATTGTTTGATGATTCACATGACCAATCATGCAAGAATTCAAGCTGAAGCACTTCGGAAATTGTTCATGGTCTAAATGTTCGACTCAGGATGTGGTTTCCACCCTAAAGCCAGTCCCAGCTGGCACTCAGTTTCCTTTTATAATTTAAGTTTTATCTGTTTCAGAGTAAAATGTGTGTGTACTTTAAATGTCAAAAGTTTTACAATAAAAAAAAGCTTAAAAGGAACATAATGGTTCCCTGGGCTTACATTGCTACTTCTTGATTTTTCTGTTGACTGGCTCCCCTGGAAACCTGGGACTCCCCTCGCCCAGGGGCCGCCTGCACATATGCTTGTCCTCCCAACATAGCTGTATCACAAGTTTTGGTGCAATCGACATTCAGTGTGGAGATTGAGTACAGCAGCTACATAAATATTACTGTCTGTGAGCCACATATAACTATACCATGACTATATTTCTTGTGCAACTTTTTGTTACCTCTAAGTCAACAATTTGCTTTGTTTTCTAAGTACCTACCTCTGATTCATCCCAAATCACCAACTGGCATGTAAATCACTTGCCAAAACATTCAAGCTGATGAGGTATCCCATCAACTTAATTTTTTCTTTAACTATGTCCCTCCTGGTGTCCTCCCATTTCTAATTACTCTCTTCCTTAGAACTTTAAGCCTTTCTTCCTTGCTGTAAGAAATTGGAATTTATTTTAGAAATTGACCAAGATAAAAATAAAAAGTTACTTTAAGGTAGTTTCATCAGGATCTTGAGTATTCAAACATGAACAAGCTTGGCTTGCTGCCCTGAACAAACTCAGTCTGGGCCAGGAAACCCATAGAACAGAAATAGGTGAGATCACGTAAAGATGCAGGGGAGACAACAAGAGGCCACACCAGAGAGGCAGTGTGGGTGCTGGGCCCCTGCCTGCCTTTGGAATAAGGCAGACCTGGGTTTGACCTGATTCTGCCCCTTGTGGGACCTTAGGTAACCAACTTAACCTCCCAGAGCCTTGATTTATTTCTGTGCTGAAGACAGACATCACTGCCTTCCAGATGTTGCAGAGATCATATCAGAAAAGAGACATGGAAAGCACCTAGCATCACACTGGACCCTTCAAATAGCACTGCCCTTCCAACCTCAGCAGTTTAAGTCACAAAAATGCTCCAAATAAAATCTAAGGTCCACATACCTTAGATTTATGCCAATAAGGATTTCACATCACAATCATCCTCCCAGAAATCATGACAAAATTTTTTGCAATGTTGCAGTTTTGTAACTAGGGAAGTAAAAATCTCAAAGGTACATAGCTTCTGGAAGGTAGTAACTTCGTTTCAGTTCATGCACATTTCAGAGCATGAACTCTGAAGTTTTTTATGTGTCAGAAATTCCTTGCCATGGTTGTGAGAAAAATTCCCCCAGTAAAAATTGTGCTGTTTACTACTCTCAGAGAAATATATGAGTTCAATTAGTCATTAGTCATCAATAGTATTACTTAAAAGCTAAAGAACCGTTTTTAAAGGGCCACAGTCCTGGGCGCCTCCCTCCACTGGACGCTCCCTCAGAGTCAATTGGGCTCCTTCCTGTTGGGATCTGCCCTGCCTGGTTTCAGGAGCTGCATCCCCTCATAGCTAAGACTACGTGAGAGACTAAGGAAACAAGCCTGTCTCCCTGGCATAAGCGCTGCCTGCTCCGTGTCTGGCCCCCATTGCTTGGTCGGTTAGCCAATGATGGGTAACATTCCTCAGAGGAAGATGGACCTAAGACAGGCACAATCTCATGGGAAGGCCCTCAGGGAGAGACTCAGGGGGCTGTGGAAAAAAGGGGATGATCGACCCCCACCCCCTCTGCTTTGATAAACCTGGGTCCTTATTCTACCTGTGAGAAATCCAAATCTCCTGGCTGCCTTTGTCTCCTCTGCCCAACTCAGGCCTGTGGCAATGACAAGGGGTGGTACAGTCCAGACTAGAGATAGTGGACCTCCCATGGTAATTAGACCTGAAGCAGAGAATATGCAAGATCCTGTGAAGCTTAGTTTGCTGGAAGATGCTCTTAATTAGAATATGAAGGCACAGGCAGGAAATGAAACTAGCCCTTTAGGTCCTGTGGTTTTTTAGGTGATAAGACCCCAACTCAGCGTGAGCCCTTTTAGCTCTTTGAAAGTTACCTACTTATTTGATCTTCCCTGCCAGACTATAATCAACAAACTGTATCTGTATTCCTACCCGAAGAACCTAAATAATGGCCTGCTCAGGCAGGAAGGCGCAACACTCCCCCCTTGAGAGAGTGGCCATTCCCTTCCTGTTCCTCCACTGGACTTGGTAGTCCGGGCACATTTCTTTCATTTCCTCGATCATCTGCAGCGCTCGCGGTTACAGCTGACTGGTGACTGCATCACCTGCTGCTCAAGCACCTGCTTTTCCTCCCACAGTCATGACTGTTTATCAGCAAATAGTCACATTCTCACCACAGCTTTGCGCAGAGCTTTTTGAGTTACACCCTGTTCTGATGTTTTAAAACACTTTAAATACCTTAAACTATTTGGAAACCAACTCTGTTTTCAATAGTATTCACTGTTTTCCAGGGTACTTTCAGAGGATTAAGACATTCAGTAAAAAGTTCTGAGAGCCATTTCCAGTTGTGCATTAGTCTATCATATGGAGTGTGGGGAAATGTACATTACCTGTTAACCCTCAAGAACCCTTAGTTGTAGGTAACATGTCATTTATATTCACTGCCTGCCCCTGTCAGTAATGATACTCTGTTACCATAAAGGTCAAGTTTACACTGTGCCATTAGGACTGTAGTAACTAAGTTAAGTGTGATTTGCTGGGACCATGTTGAATATAACCAGATCATCATTTAGGAATAGTTCAATATTTTAGCAACTTCTGCAGGCAGCTACTGAGTAGAAATGCCAATAATACCAACTTTCCATCTGTTCATTTGATTTTATGTCCTTTTAAATTTTTTAAAGAAATTTTATTGATTATGCTATTGCAGTTGTCCCATTCCCCCCCTTCATTCCCTTCCACCCTGCACACCCTCGACCACCCACATTCCCCCCTTTAGTTCATGTCCATGTGTCATAAGTTCTTTAGCTTCTACATTTCCCATACTATTCTTGCCCTCCCCTTATTTTCTGCCTACCATCTATGCTACTTATTCTCTGTACCTTTTCCCCCTCCCTCCTCTTCCCACTCCCCTGTTGCTAATCCTCCATGTGATCTCCATTTCTGTGGTTCTGTTCCTGTTGTAGTTGTTTGCTTAGTTTGTTTTTGTTTTAGATTTGGTTGTTAATAATTATGAGTTTGCTGTCATTTTACTATACATGCTTTTTATCTTTTTCTTAGAGAAATCCCTTTAACATTTCATATAATAAGGGCTTGGTGATGATGAACTCCTTTAACTTGGCCTTGTCTGAGAAGCACTTTATCTGCCCTTCCATTCTAAATGAAAGCTGTGCTGGATAGAACAATTTGGGATGTAGGTCCTTGCCTTTCATGACTTGGAATAATTCCTTCCAGCCCCTTTTTGCCTCTAAGGTCTCTTTTGAGAAATCAGCTGACAGTCTGATGGGAACTCCTTTGTAGGTTACTGTCTCCTTGTCTCTTGCTGCTTCTAGGATTCTCTCCTTCATTTTTACCTTGGCTAATGTAATTATGATGTGCCTTGGTGTGTTCCTCCTTGGGTCCAACTTCTTTGGGACTCTCTGAGCTTCCTGGACTTCCTAAAAATCTATTTCCTTTGCCAGATTGGGAAAGGTCTCCTTTTTTATTTGTTCAAATAACTTTTCCACTTGTTGCTCTTCTTCTTCTCCTTCTGGTACCCCTACAATTCGGATGTTGGAACATTTAAAGATGTCCTGGAGGTTCCTGAATCTCTCCTATTTTTTTGAAGTCTTATTTCTTCCTTCTTTTCTGATTGTATGTTTCTTTCTTCCTTCTGGTCCACTCCATTGATGTGAGACCCAGCTTTCTTTCCATCACTATTGGTTCCCTGTGCATTTTTCTTCATTTTACTTATTGTAGCCTTCATTTTTTCATCTAATTTGCAATCAAAATCATCCAATTCTGTGAGCATCCTGATCAGCAGTGTTTTGGACTGTGCATCTGATAGGTTGGCTATCTCTCCGTCACTTAAAAGGGTCAGATCTGGTACTTTCATTTCTTTTTCTGTTTGAGCCATCTTTTTTTTTTTTTTTTGGTCTGGTCTTTCCTGTTACATATGAGGGGTGGAGCCTTAGATGTTCACCAGGGTAGGGCAACCCAGTTGCTGGGTTGTGATGCTGTATGTGGGGGCGGGGTCCGAGAGCAAATGATGACGCTTGCTCTGCTCTCTATAGGACTTTAGTCCTTTCCACCACTTCCCCCAGGCAAACTGGACCTTTCTGGTGCTGATTCCCGTGTGGGTGGACTTGTGTACCCTGTGGGTCTTTCCAACAACCTCTCCTGTGGTGCTGGGAGTCTCTCTCTGTGTCTCAACCCCCACAGGTGTTCTCAGTGTCCCAAGGCTCTATTTCCCAGTGCTGGGATCCTGGTTTGCGCACAGTGCCCTGCTTCACAATCGCCGTCTTGCTAGGTCTGCCGGTTGCCACCCCTCAGCCGGAGTTTGCCAGCTGCTGCTTGCATGCCCAGGGTCTGCCTGCTGGGGTCTTACGCCCCTGGTCCCAGTGCTCTTTCTGCTGTGCGACCCCTCTCCCCCTGACCCCCAGCTGCCCAAATCCGCCCCTCCTACCAGTCCGGATGAATGGGTCTATTTTAACTCCTTGGTTGTCCGACTTACATACAGTTCAATTTTCTGTCAGTTCTGGTTGTTATTCTATTTCTAAATTGTTGTTGTTCCTATCTTGGTTGTGTGAGGAGGCACAGTGTGTCTACCTACGCCACCATCTTGGCCAGAAGTCCCTTTTAAATTTTTTAATACATATGAAAGGAATAAATGTATTTAAAAAGAAATTCAAATCAATACAGATTAAACAAGGTCACCTTGACATCTCCCCTTAGCTTTCCCCAGACTTATTCACTGTTATCAGCTTAATGGGTAGACTTCCAGAATATTTCTACCTATGTACTCAGAAGTACATGTATATGGTGTAAATATAATTTGATTAAAAGTTGTACATAACTTAAATTCTTCCCTGACAATATGACTTTGCACAATATTAGTACTCACTCTTTGTGTACAGTGTAAGTGTTTACTCCAAGTCAATTCCTAGAAACAAAATTTCTGGGTCAAAAGATATACATCTTGCCCTGGCTGGCATAGCTCAGTGGATTGAGCACGGGCTGCGAACCAGGCATCGCAGGTTCGATTCCCAGTCAGGGCACATGCCTAGGTTGCAGGCCATGTCCCCCAGCAACTGCACATTGATGTTTCTCTCTCTCTCTCCCTCTCCCTTCCCTCTCTAAAAATAAATGAATAAAATCTTTAAAAAAAAAAGATATACATCTTTAAAATTTCAATAGACATCGCCCTGGCTGGCGTAGCTCAGTGGATTGAGCGCAGGCTGCGAACCAAATCATCGCAGGTTCGATTCCCAGTCAGGCACATGTCTGGGTTGCAGGCCATGGCCCCCAGCAACCTCACACTGATGTTTTTCTCTATCTCTCTTTCTCCCTCCCTTCCCTCTCTAAAATAAATAAATAAATAAATAAAATCTTTAAAAGAAATTTCAATAGACATCATTAGATTGATGTCTAACGAGGTTGTAACAAATTACAGTCATACCCCCAGTGTACCTGTGGCCCTACATCCTCATAAAATTGCTATCAACTTTTTAAGCTTTTGTGATATATGAAAAATTACTGTAGGTCATTCATTATAAAAATATTGATTGAGGGCCTAGTACATGTCAGGTGATGTTACCTACTGAAATTTAGTAGTAATGGAAGAGACAAGGACCTGCCTTCACAAAGGTTTCATGTTAGTGAGGGAGAGAGAGATGATAAATAATGAAAATATAACACCTGGCAATAAGGTAGTGAGAAGTAATTGGATTCTGGGCATATCTGAAGATGGAAATGAGAGGGTGATGAATGAATTCAATGTAGAGAGGGTGAGGAAGGTCAAAATCTTTCCAAGTTGGGAGTCTGGAAGCTCAGCGAAAGGAAATGAGATAAGAAAGCCTGATGGGTTAAGTACTGGTTGTGGGTGGAGAGGGACACGGAGTTCACTGGAGACATGTTAGATAGGAGAGGCCTTTAGATGACCAAGGGGAAAGGGCAAGCATTGTATCAGTTCGGGAGTCATCAATGTGTAGATGATACTCTAACCCATGAGTTTGGATAAGGTCACTGTGGAGTGAGGGAGGGTAGAGAAGAGGGCCATGGATGGAGACCAGGCCACTCAGCAAGCTTTTGTACATGTACCCGGATTGTCTTTTGTCCTAATTTAAGTTCAACTTAGTTGTGAGGTATTAACGTTTTTAAATATTGCTAAAGTCAACTCACTAATACTTTATTTACCATTCTACATTTAAATAGTGAAAGATTGAATTATAATTTTTCTTTCTTGTAATGTCCTTGTCAGGTTTTGATATGAAGGATAAACTGGCCCCATAAAATGGTTTAGTGGGGAAGTGTTTCCTTTTTTCTGTTGCCTTAAAGAGTGTGTAAGACTGCCATTTTTCCCTTTAATATGTTGGAAAAGTCACCAGTAAAGGTAAATGGGCCTACTCTTTTCTTTATATGAAGGTTTATTATTTTTAACAAATTTATTGAGGTATAATTGACATCAAATAAACTACATATATTTAAAGTGTACAATTTTGTAAGTTTTGACATGGGTATGACCAATGAAACCACCACCAAAATCAAGATAATGAGTGTGTATTTCACCCCCAAAAGTTTTCTCATGGTGCTTGCATCTCCTACAAATCCACATAACAATTATATGTACTGTATTTATTTTAGTGAAGTGCTATTGAAATCCTGTGCCCGTTTGTGATTGAGTTTTTAGGGTTTTTATGTATCTCCCAGTCTGTGGTTTGTGTATTTGTTCTTTGAGCAGTGTCCTTCTAAGAACATAAGAACAGAAGGTCTTCATTGTGATGAAGTCCCGCTTATCAATTTATTTATCAGTAGAATTCTGGAAATTATTGCTTTATATATTTCAAGATCATATTATTAGGTGAAAACAATTTTTAAACTTTTCTATCTTCCTGGTGAATTGACCATTTTATCATCAGGAAATGGAAGTGCAATGTTCATGACTCATTAAACTTGTTGCGTGTGAGTTTCCCTGTTACTTTTTCTGGAGCAGCGGATCCCTCCGGGCAAAAGTGGCTGTGGGCGGTGGGTTCTTCCTTCTCACTTTCTCAGTGAGGCCAAGTAATGTGCCATTGTGAGGATGCTGCAAAGCTTTAAGAACAAATTCCAGCATTTCAATTATTTTCTGCAGGAGAGTTGATCTGAACTCCTTTGTTGGCTGTTTTTTGAATTTATATCTGCCATATTGTTAACCTGTCTTTTACTTCTAACAAATTCTCCATGTTTTTATTTGGATTTTCATGGTGGACCATTATCATCCGCACATGGTTTCAGGCTTTACTTATTCCTTTCCAACTTTTATGTCTGTAATTGTTTGTATTGTTTAATCACAATACTAGGACCTCTAATATAATGTTAAATAGAACTACTAACACTGGAAAATCTTGTTTTGTTCCTGATTTTAAAACAAATGTTTCTAGGGATTTTACTACTAAGAATAATTTCTGTAGGTTTTTACTAGATATCTTTAGTTGTTTAGAGGAAGTTCCCTTCCATTTCTACTTTGATAAAAGATGTTTTTCCTTAGTACATTTGACTTTGTTTTGTGAATATCAAATATTCAAAGTAAAATATTTATTTCAGGTAATATTTTACTTTAAGTGTTTATCTTTCAATACTATTTGAATTTAATTAAATGCTTGTTGTGCTTCCATGGAGAACACCCCATGGTTTTCTTCCTTTACTCCATTAATGTGTGGTGAGCTACCAGTGGTTACTGATTTATCTGTTAATTTATCACTGCATGCCTGTTATAAATCCATTTTGGACATGTAGTATTATCTTTTCATAAATTACTAGACTCAACTTGCTAACAAACTTTAAGTAAGGAATTTAGTGTCAATGTTTATGAGTGGAATAACCCTACAATTTTCCTTTTCTCTGTTGCCCTTGTCTTACTTTGTTATCCATGTTCTACAGACTTTATTGAGTATGTAGGGGAAGTTCCCAATTTTTCAATGTTCTAGAAGAATTTGTATAAAATTGGAATTTTTTATTTCTTGAAAATTTAGTGGAAATAACTTTCAAAATCATAAACTTTGTGTTATATGTGTTATGAAATTTTTTTCAATACTGATTCAGCTTTACATTTCACTTTGTGTCAGTTTTTGTTCACTGTATTTTTCCAGTAATTAACTTTGTTTATTAAATTCATTCACATATATTTATTCAGAGTATTCAGTTAATGACTTTTTTCTCTGTCTCTGTACTTATGTATTTATACATTTAATTTTTAAATTTGTACTTTATTTCTTCCTAAAGTCAGTATTCCTAAAGTTAGATTACCCTTTCCAAAGAATCCATTTTTGGCCAAATTATTTTAACATTCTATTAGCTTCTTTTTCCTTACCTTCTCTTTCCTTAGTCTATAACTCTTGTTCTCTCTTTAAAATAGAGAGTGTATAATTTAGATTTTTTCAGCCATTTTGGTTTTCAAATATAAACATTTAAGGTTAAACATTTCTCCTTACATACAGTTTGCTACATCCCAGGATTTCTGATACATTTTATTTTTATCATTTTATTCTAATTCTTTTTTTTAATCCTTACCCGAAGACATTTTTTTCATTGCTTTTAGAGAGAGAGGAAGAGTGAGAGAGAGAAACATTGATGTGAGAGAGAAGCATCGATTTGTTGCCTCCATTCTGTCCCAGCACCACAACAGGTATGTGCCCGGATGGGGAACTGCACCTGCAACCCTTTGGTTATGAGATGACACTCCAACCAACTGAGCTGCACAGGCCTGGGCTAGTTCTAATTCTTAAAAAATTTCCATTATAATTTCTTTAACCTATGAGTTATCGAGATGTGTGTTTTAAAATTTCTAAACATATAGAATTTTTCATCTAATTTTTGTTTTCTTTTAAATGAATTGTGACCATTTTCACCTTTGACTAGTTTTGCCTGTTCAACAATTTTGTACCAGCTAATTCACGTTATATGTAGGCTTTTTATTTGGCTTCTCCCACTCAGCATTATATGAGATTCATCCACATTTGTTAACTGAAAGAGTTCATTCCTATTTATTGCTAAGTAGTATTCTGTTATGTAAATATATCACAATTTATTTATCCACTGCCTGTTGACGGACAGCTGGGTTGTTTCCAATGTTTGGCTATTATTTTTTTTTAAGATTTTATTTATTTTTTAGAGAGGGGGAAGAGAGAAAGAGAGGGAGAGAAACATCAATGTGGTTGCTTCTCATGTACCCCCTACTGGGGACCTGGCCTGCAACCCAGGCCTGTGCCCTGACTGGGAATCGAACTGTCAACCCTTTGATTCACAGGCTGGTACTCAACCACTGAGCCACACAAGCCAGGGCTGGCTACTGGTAATATAATGGCTATGAATACTTTTTCACAAGTTTTTCTGTTGAGTGTTTTAATTTCTCCTAGACAAAATAGAAATGCTGGTTTAAAGGACAGATGTATCTTTAATTTTATGAAGAGTTACTCAAACTTTTCCAAAGTGGTGTTATGATTTTATATTCCCACGCACAGAGTTCCAATTGATCATTGTGCCAATATTTAGTATTATTCTATTAATGAGTTCTGGATACAAGTCCTTTGTCAAGCATATGAGTTGAGAATAATTTGTCCGAGTCTTGGCCTGCCTTTCGATTTTCTTTTTTTAAAGGATTATACTTTTTTTTTATTTTTAGAGCAGGAGAAGGGAGGGAGAGAGAGAAACAGTGATGTGCTAGAGAAACATTGATCTGTTGTCTGTAGCACGCCCCCAGATGGGGGCCTGGCCCGCCACCCGACCATGTGCACTGACCAGGAACCTCACCTTGCGCTTTGTGGGACAATGCCCGGCCACTGAGACACACCAGTCAGGGCCCTTTCATTTTCTTAATGGTGTCTCTCGAGGAAGAGAAGTTGTTGATTTTGATTGTCCAATTAATCAGTATTTTCCTTAGTGATTATTGGTTTTATATTTTGTCTAAAAAATTGCCAGTCTCCAAATCATGAAGATGTTCTTTCATTCTTCTAAAAGCTTTATAGTTGTAGCTTTTTCATTTAGATCTATGATCCTTCTGGAACTGATTTTTGTGTTTGGCATGAGATAAGGGTTAAGTTTTATTGTTTGTTTGCAATGTATATCCAGTTGTTTCAGAACCATTTGGTTAAAATATGTTCCTTTCTATATTAAACTTCTTAGATGACTATGTAAAAAATCAGTTGACCATATATATGTAGGGGTATTTCTAGGCTCTCCTTGTTGTACTAGTGCTTATATTACATGGTTTTGACTACTGTAGCTTTATGATGAAACTTGAAGTTCAGTAGTGTACGTCTGTGTTATTCTTTAAGTTTATGTTGACTACTTTAGGTCCTTTGTGTTTCCATGTGAATTTCAGGTCAGCTCATCAATTCTACTTCAGAAAAGTGTACAAGTGTTGATAGCGGACATCTCTGCCTTGCTCTTGCTTAGCAATAAAATATTATACATTGCATTACTGCATTTCCCGTAGATGTTCTTTATCTGATTAAGGTAGCTCCTATTTATTTCTAGCTTGCTAAGAGTTTGGGGTTTCCAAAATCATGAATGGGTGTTGCATTTTGTCAAATACTTTCTATCTAAAGACATGATCATGCAATATATTGCTAACAGTTTATTATCTTGACTTTTAAATGTTAAACCAACGTTGTCCTTTGATAAACCCCATTTGATTGTGATGTATTATCCTTTTTGTGCAGTAATGAATTTTATTGTCTAATATTTTGTTAGATTTTTTATCTATATGTGATAGCCAGCCCCTGGCCAGTGTCCCAGGAGCCAAGGGGAGAGGTGCAGAGGAAGCACCAAGTTGCCTGGGTAACCAGGCTAGCTTGGCACGCAACATAGATACACTACCCATCTTCTCACCACCACCACTTCTGGAGGCCCGGGGAGGAAACCATTGCACTGAGCTTATGGAAGGCTAGCAAGGGTGGCTGGCTAAGGAAAAAACCCTCTACTCCCTTAGAAGTCCGATGGAGAGGAGGTCTAGCCTGAGAGGAGACAAGATTGGTTGGGTTGGGGGACGGCCCCTCCCAAAGCATGTGGAAATTGTAGTACCTGTCCCGGCCCGGCCCAGAGGGGTAGATTATATAAACTGAGGAAATGGAGAGCCCCCACTCTCTCTAGAACCCACCGCTCGCCAAGATGTGCGGGCCACTGCTTTGCAGCTGGCAGAGGCTAAAGCCAGAATGCAACCTGCAACAAGCCAAACTCCCTGGGTAATCAAGCAGCGGCCACCTGCATTTCCCAAAGGGCTGTATTTTTTCAGTGAAGGAACTCTGGGTACAGCCTTCAACTAGTCTGACATAGAGTGCCTGGGTTTTCCAGAGGGCATGGACTTTGAGACAGAAGCCTTCATTCTGCCAGATTCTGCAGCTTTTGCCTCTGCGACTGGCGTATATGGGTGGCAGCATGCAGCCGAATCCCACTTCTGTTTGGTAACATGTGTGAAATGTTGATCTATAGCTTTCCCCCCCCCCCATTCTCTGCCTTGTATTAGGGTTATGTGGGTAAATCGCAGAGAATTATTCTCTGCTCTCAATAAATCTTAAAGATTGAATTAGGTATTAATTCTTTCTTAAATGTTTTATAATGCACTGTGCCAGTAATCTTCTGGCACAGGACTTTTATTTTTAGGAAGATTTAAAAATATAAATTGTTTTTTATAGAAATAGTGCAAATCAGGTTTTGTATTTCTTGAGTCTTAGTAAGTTCTGCTTTTCAAGGAATTTGTTAATTTCACCTAAATTGTAAAACTTACTGGCTTAAGTTGTTCATAGTATTATTCTTTATTTATTCTATAAAGATCTACAGACTCTATAATCCACCTTTCATGACATTGATAATTCATAATTTCATTTTCTGGGTTCTTACTAATCATCTATCAATTTATTAACTTATTGAAAAAACAAATTTTGGCTTTGTAAAATTTTTTCTGCCTATTTTTCTAACTTCAAGTAGAAATTAAGATGGTTGATTTGAATGAAGCCTTCTTTCTAAACATGTCAAGCTTCTTTTTCTCTAAGCACTGCTTTAGCTGAATTCCACATATTGTCACTTGAACTAAAATACTAATTTCTCTTATCTTTTGACTGTTACTTTGTGTGTTTAATTTTCCAATATTATTTTCTACCTATTGTACTGTATTGACTCCCAATATACTTCCTGTGGTCAAGGATTCAATCATCTGAAATTCATTTAGACTTGTTGTATGATCCATCATATGATCTTACAGAAACATTCTTGTGCATTTGGCAAACTGTTGTGTACTGTACAGTATCAATTAGGTCGAGGTAGTTGGTATTGTCATTCAGAACGTATTTTTTAAAATATATCCTATCAATTCCTGAGGGTTGTTAAAATATCAAACTGTAATTGTGACTTTGAGTTTTTGTTTTGAATTTTAATCATTGTTCAAGTAGTTTTCTCCCCTTTACTCCCAATCCAGCCCACCCAGACTGAGTTTTTTGTTTTCACAGCCCTACCATCAAGATGCACACACAATTTTTTTACTGATTATCGCTCCAAGTTTATAATTAATGCTGGCATGGCACATCTTTTCCCATCCTTTCTTTCAAACTATTTGTATATTTATCTCTCCACCTTTTAGTTTAATCTCTGCTTTTTACCTGAGAATCTGTTTCTTACATTTAATGCATTTATTGGAATCATTAGGTTTAGTGGACATCCTTAGTGTGTTCCTGTTTTAGGAGTAAAGCACTTTTTGCTTTTTACTTACATCTGTTTGTTGCTATTTGTTTCTATTTTTATCATTTTTTTTATCTTTCCACACCTTCACTTGATCAATCATTTTTTTCATTTTGATTCTTGTAAGCAGCTCTAGTACTTTGCATTATTTTTTTTTAACTGGATGCTGTAAGGATTTTAACATGTGCCTTTATTACCAACTATGGAGTATTATACTACTTTACATTAAGATTTATGAGACTTGCAACAGAACAGTTCATTTACCCACATCCTCTGAAATATAATTCTGGGTAGGAGAGAGGTCCCTTAGATAAGTGAAAACTAGGTAGTACACAGATATGGTTTCTATTTTTGTTCTTTTAACCTAGTACATGGTCTTTAAAGTTTTCAAACTGCAAATACAAAAAGCTAAGTAAATAGGTTTTACCAAAACACTCAACAATATTTTTCAAATTTTGTTTAAAGACTTTGTACATAAAGTTATTAATCTATGCGTCCTGTATCAGAAGACTATTAACTGACAGAGAATATTGGAAACCTCTTTTAGTTTTTCCTTCTAACATTAAAAACCTGAAGAATGTGATTAATATATTTTACTCTAAAATTTGTTCCATCTTGCCTCTGTGTTATTAGTCTTTACCAAGATATTAATACAAACTCTGGGGACAATTTCAGAGACTCGCTTTTAAAAGTAAACCAAACCAAACTTGCCCTGGCTGGTGTGGCTGAGTGGACTGAGCTCCGGCCCATTAACTGAATGGTTCAATTCCCAGTCAAGGCACATACCTGGGTTGTGGGCCAGGTCCCTGGTTTGGGGCATAAGGGGGCAACCAATCTGGCACATGTTAATATACCTCTCCTTCTTTCTCCCTCCCTTTCCCTCTCTCTAAAAATAAAATCTTCAAAAATAAAAAATAAAAATAAACCAAACTCAATCACCTCCGTGATATGAAAGCTATTATTACTCCAAGTGTCCAAAATAGTCAAGTATTCTACTCTGTTATTTAGAATATTTAAATTTCCCAACAGAATTGTTTGGGAAAAGCTACTATTTACCAAGACCAAGGTTTAGAACACTATGCTAATGCTTCACATATACTCACTTAATATTCACAACCCTTAGGTAACTACTTACTATCCCCATTTTCTAGCTGAGTAAACAGAACAAAAGTTAGTTCAGAAGTTTGTTCAATCAATAAATATTACTAATATTCAAATTTTATATGTGATTTAGGTCCTTCTATATCCATACCTTGCATTCTTAAACATGGTTCTACACTGTTTATGTAAGGGGGGAAAGTAGATTGGAACTCCCATGAGAGGCCTTTCAATCCAGTTTTGTGGTTAAAAGAAGTGAGGAGAGGTTGAGGAATCCACTTGTACTGGGTTGGCCAAAAAGTTCATTTAGTTTTTTTCTGTAAGATGGCTCTAGTAGTCCTTAGTTTTCTTTAACTTCATTCAAAACAATTTCATTAGATTGTATCGTGACAGTTGTCATATCATCTTTAAGAAAATATCAAAACTGAATTTTTGTGCAGCCATTTTAACACTGAAGATGGAAGAAAACATGCAACATTTTTTGATTATGATTATTTCAAGAAAGGTAAAAATGCAACTGAAACACACAAAAAAGATTTGTGCAGTGTATGGAGAAGGTGCTGTAAATGATCGAACATGTCAAAAGTGGTGTGCGGACTTCTAGTCAAGATGGTGGTATAAGCAGACACGGCTCGCCTCTTCCCACCACATCAAAACTACAACTGAAATACAGAACTCAGAACTGTCAGAAACTGAGTTAAATGGAAGTCTGACAACTAAGAAATGAAACATTTCGCCCTGGCTGGCGTAGCTCAGTGGATTGAGCGCGGGCTGCGAACCAGGCATCGCAGGTTCGATTCCCAGTCAGGGCACATGCCTAGGTTGCAGGCCATGTCCCCCAGCAACCGCACATTGATGTTTCTCTCTCTCTAAAATAAATAAATAAAATCTTTAAAAAAAAAGAGAGAGATGAAACATTTCCACTGAGACTAGTAGGAGAGGCTCAGACACAGAACAGGTTGGTCCCACACCCACATGTGGTAGGCAAAAATTCGGGAGGGGTATCTTCAGGAGCAAGGAGTCCCAGCCCCACATCAGACCCCCAGCACAAGGTTCCAAGGCCAGAAGATAAGTCCCCACAACTGCTGGCTGCAAAAACCAGTGGGGATTTAGTCAGTGGAAGAAACTTCTGGGGCCCAAAGCAATTCCTCTTAAAAAACCCACACATGGTCTCACCTACTCAGACTCACTCCCTGAGCTCCAACACCAGGGTATATCTGCTTGAAAGCCACCCCACCACTGGTTAGATACTTAAGTATCTAACATCAAGGCAAACAAAGGCCATTGCCCCTTTTCTCAACCCTCCCCCAACAAAGCCAGCAAGCTAGTGCCATTATCTATCTGAGACTCCATCAACCCGGCATACATTTGACCTACCTTGGAGATCCCTAGAGACTCTGCCCCACCCACCCAGACTGGTTTGCCATGTGAATGTTTGGTCGTGGCTCATGCCTCACAACTTCCTAAATCTTATCAAACAAGCAAGAGCTGGCCTCAGTGAGCTATAGGCCTGGCACTAGCAGCAGCTAGCCTAGATTTACAACTTGGCTTTGCCTGGGACTCTGGTTCCAGCACAAATAGCCATCTGATTGCTTGACAGCTCAGAAAGGGTGGCCCTGGGGCAAAACACAGGTGGGGACTGACCCTGGCCTGCACCACCCAGGACACCCTAAGGCCAGTGCACCCAGTGGACAGCTACAGACCACAGCAGAGCACTACCACCCTGCCCCTGCAAAACTGATCCTCCACAGAGCATGGAGGTTGGTGGTCAGTGGTCACAGCCAATCTTTGCAGCTGACTGACCTGGGTAAATCCCTCTCATTGATCTGCCAACAGCAATCAGGACTCAACTACAAGAGGATGTACTCAGCCCACACGAAGGGCACACCTCAAGTACGTAGCTTTGGGTGTTGGGAGGCTGGGCCACTGGACCCTACAAGACACACCTACTACATTAGGCCACACTACCAAGACAGTCAAAGCAACTCTACCTAATATATAGAAACAAACACAGGGAGGCTGCCAAAAGAAGGAAACAAACTTGGACTAAATGAAAGAACAGATCAGAACTCCAGAAAAAGAGCTAAATGAAATGGAGATTCACAATCTATCAGATGCTGAGTTCAAAACACTAGGTATAAGGATGCTCAAGGAAGTTAGTGAAGACCTCAGCACAGCATCGTAAAAAAAGATCCAGTCAGAAATGAAGGATACACTAATTGAAATAAAGAATAATTTACAGGCAAACAACAGTAGAGTGGATTAAGTCAGAAATTAAGATTCGGGACATAAGGAAGCAAAAAACAAACAAAAAACAGAACAAAACAAAACAAACACAACCGATCAGAAAAAAAGAACCCATAAAAATGAGAACAGTTTAAGTAGCCTCTGGGACTTCAAGGGGTTCAACATTCACAGAATAGGGGTGTCAGAAGAAGTAATCAGCAAGAAATTGAAAATCTATTTGAAAAAATAATGAAAGGAAACGTCTCTAATTTAGTGAATAGACATGCAAGTCCAAGAAGCACAGAGTCCCAAACAAGATGGCTGCAAAGAGGCCCACTCCAAGACACATAATTAAAATGCCAAAGGTTAAAGAGAGAATTTTAAAAGCTGCGAGAGAGAAATTAATTACCTACAGGGGAGTTAGTTTCCAGAAGACTGTCAGCTGATTTCTCACAAGAAACTTTGCAGGCTAGAAGGGATTAGCAAGAAATATTGAAAGCCATGAAAAGCAGGAACCTACAGCCAAGAGTGCTCTACCCAGCAAAGCTATCATTTAGAATCTAAGGGTAGATAAAGAGCTTCCCAGACAAGAAACAACTAAAGGAGTTCATCACCACCAAAGCAATATTGTATGAAATGTTAAAGGGACCTATTTAAGAAAAAGATCATAACTATGAATAACATGGCAAAAAATATAAATCTATCAATAATTGAATCTAAAAAAACTAAGCAAATAAGAACAACAGAGACCGTACCATGGATATACAGAGAGTGTTTTGATGGTTGTCAGATGGGAGAGTTGTGTAGAGGAAAGAGTGAAGAGGTGAAGGAATTAAGTACAAATAGGTAGTTACAGAATAACCATGGGGATGTAGTAAGTACAGTATAGGAAACAGAGTAGCCGA
>PVIA01013473.1:0-32006 GCA_004024845.1 Tonatia bakeri | reverse complement strand
TGTGAATATCTGGAGGAAGAGCATATCAGAGAGAGGGAAGAGCCAGTGCAAAGGCCCCTTGGTGGGAAGGGCTAGCATGTTTGAGGTGCACAAAGGAGGCCAGTGCTACTGGGACAGAGAGAAGGAGGGGAAAATATAGCAGGAGAGGAAGTCAGAGAGGTGATGAGAAGCCAGAGCATATATTTTCTTTTTTTTTTTATTTTAATGATTGTTTAAGTACATTTTTCTCCCCTTTACTCCCAATCAAGCCCATTGCCTCCCATTACCACCCCCCCCATCTTCCCTCCCATTACCACCCTCCCCCTAGTTTTATCCATGTGTCTTTTAACTTTGTTCCTGCAAACCCTTCCCCTTTTCCCCTAAAATTCCCTCTTCTCTCTCCTCTGGCCACTTCCTGCCTGTCCCCTAATGCAGTGTCTTTGACTATACAGAGCATATATTTTCTAGATAGAGCCAAAAGGATTTCCTAACACATCATATGTAGTGTGTGGAGAAAGCAGAGCAAGGAAGACTATAAGGTTTTTGGCCTGAGCAGCTAGAAGGAGGAAGCTGCAATCAACTGAGATAAGGGAAATTGTAGGTAGAGTTGATTTGGGGGGAAGAAGGGAAGTTCAGTTTGGGCTATATTAGATTTGTGTCATCTATGGACATTTAAATAGAGATGTTGTGCAGGCAGTTGGATATTTGAGTCCAGAATTAAGGAATGACAATTGAGGTTGAGACATCAGTTTGAGAATTGACATACAAACAATATTTAAAACTGTTGGGTTGAATGAGACCACCAAGTGAGTGAGTTCAGACAGGGGGGTAGTTCAAGAACCAAGCCCTAGGATACTCTAGTGTTTAGAAGTTGGAGAGAAAAAAGGAAAGCAGCAAAGGAAGCTAAACGGAATGATCAGAAGATTGTATCAGGAGAGTTTGGCATACTGGGAACCAAGTGAAGAAAGTGTATCAAAGAGGAGGCAGCAATCAACAGGGTTGAGCACCATGAAAACTGACTGCTGCAACTTAGAGGCCATTGGTGACCTTACCAGGAACAGTGTTGGGGAGGCTAGGGGCCATTCTTGATGGTTTAACAGAGGATAAGAGGAGAAGGGCTGGAGACAGCAAGTATTGGTAACGTTTTCTAAGGAGTTTTGCTGAAAAGGAAAACAAATTAATGGAGTGATAGCCCACCAAAGAAGTGAGGTGAGGAAAAAGGATTTTCATTTTTAAAATTTTGCTTTATTTTAAAATGGAAGAAGTAACAGCATGTTCATAAGCATGGCTGTTGTCTTTGTGTTTGACTCCGAGGACTTTGGTTACCTCCTGATTAGCTCTTACACCCAGCTTCACCTTCAGCACTCTGATTTCCTGTTTGGGAATTGTTAGTAAGCACATCTGAAGTACAGGCTGTGTCAGAGAGTGACCGCTACCTGCTGAACAGTTAGTAATAAATGGATTGTCAGTACTTACTATGCTCAGAATTCTTTCTCATGAAGCAACATGCTCAGAGAGAGTAATTTGTCTGATGTCACAGAGCTGGTCAAGGGGCAAACCTGGAACATTACACCAGTTTCTGACCTTCTGATGAGGTGATTTAAGGCCCTATCTTCAGTGGTGATGATTATGAGGAAATGAGTAAAGAAAATGGAAGAGGGCTACTGCATGGGGGAAGGGAGAGGAGTGGAGGTTAATGGGAGATCCAGTAGGTAAGGCAGAAACTATAAGGATTGTATAAAATCTCTAAGAAAGGATGTAAAGTCGACCCTACCTTTAATTAGATAATGCACATATAGAACTTAACAAATTGAGTCACCTCTCCCTAAATATTAGCTGCTATCATTACCATCATTTCCACTGTCTCCATTCACAAATTTTCATCATGAACTCTGCCATCCTTCTCACTGTTAAAGTATTTTGGCCACCCAGATTATTAAAAATTGTGTGATTTTACACTGTTGTTGTTTACTGTCGTAAGCATGTTTTCATTTTAACCCTGGCTTTAGCACTCATCATTGTTTTAACAAGGATTTATCAAGTACCTTCCATACGCTGGGCACACATCATTTACCTTGAAAATGTTATTTAGTTTTGTATCTGGGCACATAGTGAGTGCTCAGAAGTTTCCAGATGACTAAATCAATGGACGGGGGGGTGCCCTCTGACTTTGTGCCCTGAAGATTTTCTCTTCCTGTGTGCCCTTTTTCTGACTCAAGTCATCAGATCTATCCGGTTACTGTCTGGTTACTTGGCCGAGTCAAGAGCAATTTCATGGCCCTGAATCCAAGGCTAAGTTCTGTCCACTTGCTGCAGCTTGGCGTTCCTAATACCCAGGGAAGCTCTTCTCTAACTAAAATATTTCCCAACTCCTTTTGCATCCCTACTCCAACACATTCTTCTTCTTTATTCTTAAAACAAGCTTTCATCGCCATTCTGACCTTTCTTCAGAGCATTGGGAGGCCCCTTCTTTCCCTTGAAATCTCAACAGGCTCAGACCCTTCTGCAGCCATTAATGGTATCAGCCATTGGGACTGTAGACTTTGAGAGCTGAAGAGACCATATGTAGAAACTGAGGCTGCAGGAGATGAGGTCCCAGTCAGTGAATGGCAGATCCCAGGGCTCCTGACAAGGGTATGTGCCCCCACCCCCATTCAGTGCACACAAGTGAAAGTTAGTTGCTGGACCTCCTCCAGGGAAGGCCATGGCGGGAGGGATGTTCCCACAGCTTCTTCAGTAAAAGTGCAATCGTTTCCCAAGTAACTGTATGTTTTTCTCTGCCAAACATGGACACATATTCTAGTTTAAACCTTCACTCGTTGCTCCTGACCCCTCTCAGGTCACTCTGACTGCTGAGACTGCATGCAGCTACATTTCCTGGCCCCGGAAAAGTCTCCACCTTCTCCTAGCCAAAGAGCGATACATTTCCCGCCTCTTCTCGACACTGCTTGGCTATGACATCTCAGAAAAGCTCTACGCTCTCAATGAGAAGCTCTTTGCTAAGTTCGGGCTGTGCTTCGACATCCGTCTCCCCAGCCTCTACCACGTCCTTGGTTCTGCTGCTTCAGATGCAGGGCCGGAGTCCCAGAAAGAGGATGAGGAAGTCCATGAGCCAGCTGCATTCCCTCCTCGGGCCACGCCCACATCTGTCCAGCAAATACCCAGTTGCTCTCCTGTTCCAGCTGCCACCAATTCTCATGCACAGCCTTCAGGGGCCAGGATGTCTCGGCCTGACAGCGGTGTCGTGGGTGAGGACTCCACCAGTCTGGTGCTGGAGGATTTTGAGGAGATGTCAGGATCAGAATCGGTCATGGATTATAGGAGTGATGGGGAGTACATGAGGTGAGGGGAGAACTAACATGGGCACAGCCACCGGCTCAGGATCCTGTGTAAGTACTCAGAAGGCAGTGGCCACACTTTCCTGCCCACAGGTGGCCTTAATTTGGCTTGTAAGAGCAAAAAAAAAAAAAAAGCATTCTGTGAAGGCTGTCCTCTCAGAGGACTCCTAGAAAGTGCCATTAACCCAGTCTTAACAATAGCCACTCACTGCAGGTGCATGCAAGGCATGAGGGCATTCTTTAACTCATTTCTTATTAAATGTGATTGCATTTTGGAAAGTGGGCTGGTTGACATTTTGAGCAAGCAGTTAGATTGCTAAGTTTTTTGCAAAACTGTGCTGATAGCTAAAGGGGATTTTATTTGTGGCATGCATTGTGTGTGGCGGGGGGCATACATTTTAAAGGGGGCATGGTTCTAATTCTCAGTGGTTCTTCCTGGCATAGAGTCAGCACTGGGATGCAGTCATTATGTAGCCTAGATTGCAGTTATCTGTTAAAATCACATATTCCAAAGAGACTTGTGATATAAGCTAATAACCCTGGGAGGAAAATGACCCTACCTTGCTCTCCTCACTCCCGGTGGAAAGTGTGCTGATAGCTCAGGCAGAGGACTGGATGCTGCTCTGACTGAATGTGACTGATCAGATGCGTATACTGCAGCCTGGTTTTCCCCACAACCACCCCTGTGTGAGGTGGGATGGGCACGGACCTCAGGGGACTAGTGGTATGTGCAGGATTTCCCTCCTGGGTCCGAGAAGTAGACAAGAAAGCCCGTACTAAGTAATTCAGAGAAACTGCTTTCATGTCCCCTTTGCTGCTCTCACAAGGCCATGGCATTTTCCTCGGGGACTCCACACACAACCACAGTGGAGGCTTGGCTTTTCCTGAGAAAAACACCACATTTTTTCATTTGGAAGGCATTTCCAAGGAAAGGAGTCAGGCCCTAAGAAACCCATCATTTTTGGGAAGCACTGATAAATTTCCTGAGGAACCAGCCCAGTGAGGAAGGTTTCCAGGTACACAAGGTGAATGAGCAAATGTTTGTAAATTTTGAAAAAGAAGTTATATAACTGATAAAAGAGGCAAGAGAGGTGAATGTTAAGAGATTAGATATTTGGTTTTATAGATTTGGAATGTGTCATCTCCTGTGGTACCAGTGTCCCTAGAACCATAAATGAGCTAATTCAAGGGTAGTTCCAAGGATCTCTCTAGCACCCGAGATCACTTTGTTAACATCCTCCATTTGCGTTGTCCACTCTCATCACTCCTTTTCCATTGTGCTGATACCCCCCTCGCTACTTCCCGACACCCACCCAGGTGTAGGATTATGTCCTGTGGATCCCTCTCTTTCTCCAACTCACCTGCACACCCACCTGCACACGTCTGACCTCAGCAGCTCTCTGTGTTCTCATGCTCTTCTTGCCTTCCTTCTCTTTTCCTGCTTCTGTCCGTTCTTTCATTTCTTCCCTCTTTCTTAATTCTGCTCCGTCCTTGGTTGCCTCAATTTGCTGCTCCTAAGAAGAGAAACAACCTTTCCTTCTTCTTCTCATAATTTCTCATAATTTCTCCTCTTCATATTTGTCCTCCCCATCTTCTCCACCTTATTGTTTAGGTATCTATCTTCCCATTACCTTCTTTTCCTTTCCCCTACTTTGCTGCCTTGCTCTATCTATTCTTCCTCCTAAACAACCCTGTACCCTCAACTTAGTTTTTTATCCTGACTCTTCCAAGATCAGTACTTCTCCCTCTGCCTATAAAGAAAACTACTCAAGTGAATGTGTGAAAATTTCCAGTTTTAGATGGCTGCACATTTCATGCATGAGTTTTCCCAAATATTTGGAGGCAGGCAACATGGTAAATAGAAGAAGACCTGGAATGGGAGACCGAAGACCAGGCTTCTGTGTCTGGCTCTGCTACTTTTTGCAAACCACACAATCTCGCTGAAATTTACTATCTTAATTTGGCTGGTTGATCCCCCTAAAGCCCCCTTATTTATGAGAAAAAGCAAAGGATAAGTTGTCCAGAGGAGGAAATGGGAAACAGTCAGTCAGCAGTGGACACAAGCCCCAGGACACAGGCAGGTCTTTCAGCAAGAACTTGGCTATACCACAGTTTCTCTTGTGAGTTAAATCAGTCTTCCTCCCTGCTGGGTTGTGGGTCAAAGTTCCCTCCATTCTTTGCCTGTGCAGAGTCTGTATCACTTACCATGTGATGACAGAGCAGATGTTCTGTGTGAAAGGTCACAGCTCAGTTTCCAAGGTCCTTCACCTTTAATACTCTCATATGAAATTCCTCTTTCCAAATTCAGCCACTTCTGAAGCTCAAGATGAAAAAAAAAGTTGTCAGTATAACTCACTTTACAAAGTACTGGTATTTGCAATATAAAGAGAATAGTGTTTTTTAAAATGTTTGTTTAAGGAATAGAAAGGAAAAATATTGTTTCCTTCCGAACTACAGATTTTTCAGAACAACTTTCAAACACGATCAAATTGTCCAAATTTCAGATCCCTTTCAGTTTAGCCTCTGATAATGAGATAGTTTAAACCAGAGATCCCTTTCTGGAATTGTACTGTTGGCTGTTTGGTTTGACTTATTTGCCGTTAAACTCCTTCTAGGGTTATTATTGTAACAAATAAGCACAGTCCCTTGTGATTGGTAGCAATTTACTATCGTTTTCTTTATAGAGTAGGGCACAATTCACCAGTTATTCCCTGGCTGTTCATCACCGAAACTGTAAGTTCATTGCTATTCATCCGGGCACAGCACTTACATAAGAGACAGGAAGCTGGTTGAATGCTACATGGTTGAGACACAGCTTCGTCACACTGACACCAGTGCTTGTCCCTCACACTGGTCCAATTTAACACCAACTAAAAATAGTCAGTGTTTCCACTGGAGCTGTTTTTTTGAAGAGAGTACATTTTCAGTCTTGAGGTTCCCAGAATTGAACCACAAGTGGGTGCTACTTCTTTAGCAGGCAAAGAAAGCAGTGCCGCTGGCTAGTATATTTATGCAGGGTCTCATGGCTAGACCCCACATTAACCCGGCTTTTGCTAGCAGCTTCCCATTTAACTCCATGGCCACTCTCCACAGTGCTCCTCTCGGTGTCTTACCTACAGGAGCTGCTCAATGAATTCATGTGTGAGGTGCCAAGTTAAGTCAAGTAATGAGTCCATTATCACAAATTAATTGAAAGCTGTCTGAAATCCGGCCAATTTAGATTATGTGTTCAAATTGTTCTGAACATTCTGTGGTTGGAAATTAAAAACTATATATTGTTTCTTTTCTCTCTATTATTTAACTAAGCAAACAAATAAGAAAGAGATCACAATATGGAGACTGATTTTGGTCAGGGAGAGAAACCAGGACCAAGACAGTTCCAAGGGCCAGAGAACTAATTCAACAAACATTTACCTTGACTTGGTGTCATTCTTGAGGATAAAAATGCATGAAAGGCTGAAAGCTACAAGGAGAAATATTTCAGCTCACTGTTAATGATGGATTGCCTCACAGAGAAGTGAATTACTTGTCACTGATAAAGTACAAGCAGACACACAAACAAATCATGTCAGAGATCTTTAAAGGTGATTCAGGCTCTGAGAGAAGGGTTCCCCAGGCTACTGCTATTAAGGTGCCTTCTCTGTGATGATATGATTCTGATTCTGAGATCTGACTCAAGTCCTGTCGCTCAGCCACCAACAAGAGCAGTTCCTCCTCTGCAGGAGAAGACCAGTTATCTAACAGATCATTGAAGTCTACTACTAGGTAAACAGGTAGCCTGTATCTACCTTACCAGGTTGCTATGTGAGGAATAATTTAAACAAAATATATAAAGGCAGTTTGTAAGTTGTAAAGCATTAGTTTAATGTATAAGGTATTTATATGTGTGTCAAATTGTTTGGCAATCTCTCTCTTCCTCTCTGTCAGAATTTCATGATCTCCCTGTTTTATTTCCGTGAGTCTGGCTTTTCAGGGAAGTTGGCAATTGGCAAAATCCCCTGACAACAAAAGGAACAGCAAAAAGGTGGAGGCCCAAAGAAAACCCACACCAGCTCCTCAGCCCCTAAATAACTTAAGCAGTAGCTGGAACAGCATCTGTTTTCCTTATTTGCTCAGGAGGACACAGATTGCCACCACACTGTATTCAGGCTCTCTCCCTCTGGAATGGCTACAAGGTACTTTGGTAGCTGTCAGTGTTGTTAAACAGCACTTTTCTCGTGGAACCTATAAAGACTTCTGGACAGATAACTTGCCCTTGAAGGGTACAGGACAGGTGATACCCAGGGGTCTCACATTCTGAGTCTCTGTTTGGTAGCACTGGTCCTCCTGCTCAGGCCCCACATTCAGCCAGGTAAGTCACAGGCAGCGGTTCCCTCCCAGCCTGCTCATTCTCAGCTTCTTCTTGCACTTACGTCTCACAGGACTCATTGACCTACCCCTCTTCCTGTCAAAATAAAAGTCAGGGGTCTTATAAAGCTCATCATTTTTCTCTACAGAGTTTTTAAAAACTTAGTAGTGTTAGGAAGCAGAGTTCTACAACTTCTTCACAGGCGGCAACAGAAGCTGATCTCTTAGCCTCTTTACTTGTAAATTGAGAGAATAGAACTCTATAACTTCAAAGCTGACTCATCCTAATATTGTAGAATGAAATGATTCACAGATACAACTGCCCCTGTCATTGTAGGTATTGGGTAAAGCTAAAACATTGGGAATTTGTAGAGGTAAAAACAGAACAAAGTAAAAGAACCCTGTGAAGTTAAGCAAGCTATCTGGACCCATAGTTCTGAAATCCCCTCTCTTTTTCTTTCCACAGCTTCTAGAATTCCTCTTCAGAGTTATTCTCAAGTTATGTCCACAGGACAGGCCCCCTTGGCTCCAATCCACACTCCTGAACTTTAAGGATCAATGAACCATCTTTTCCTCGGGCCACATTCAGCTTCACAAGAAGGTCCTTGTATGCACACCCCTCTTCCCCGCTCCAGAAGGCTCACGGGCAGATCAGGCAAGACACAGAAGGTGCCAGCACTGCAGCTTCCCCAGGGCCCTGAGTGACAAAAACTCATCTCCACCAGCTTTTCTTCCAGGTGAAGGCATCTAAGAGGGCAAAAACCACAGGTTCCATCCTTTACTACTTGGCCAAGTTACATAGCCCCTTGGGCCTCTTCTTCAAAGTGGGGATTACAAAACCCACCTCACAGGGTTGTTGTGAGGATTACATGAGTTGATTTAGGTAAAACACCTAGCACATGGCATGGCACCTAGTAAGCACTCAATAAATCATTCGGTTGCTTTCCCTGTGTTGTTTCTTTTCACTTTCTGGATGGATCAGTGATTCAGTTTGTGGAAGTAGAAATTTTAAAACCTAGTTTTCCCGTAAGCTTTTAAGTTCAGCTTACAAATCTCTTGTTCTATGTATGACCCTAGTATTAAACAATAGGATTTTAAAAGGGATTTGTACAAATTTAGTAAATTAAGTTTCCTTAAACATTTTATAGTGGGTTTATAAATTTAACATATTCTATTTTATTTCTCCCTTAAATACTTCAACCTATATTCCAGTTACCTATCGCTGTGTACATTCATCCCTAAAACAGCCACTTAAAATAGCCACAGTAATTTATTTTGCTCATGTGGCGCCTGACTGGACCCAGCTGGGCTATCCCCACTCAAGGTTTCTCATGCTGTTGCATTCAGATAGTGGCTAGGGTTAGAATCATCTCAAAGCCTTCTTCACATACGTGTTTGTGGCTTAGTCTGGGAAGACTCAAACAGCTGGAACAGCTGGGGATTCTTGGGTAACTCTCCCTCTCAATAGTTTGTTTACTTTTGTTGCTGTGTAGTACTATGTTGTTTGAATATACCTCAATTTATCCATTCTACTACTGATGAGCTTTGGGTAGTTTCTAGCTTGGGGCAATTGGTTTATAAAGCAATAGCACTGTTATAAACATTCTTGAATATATCCATATCTATTAGTACACATATGTATACATTTCTTAGGCATATATCTAGGACTAGAATTACTAAGGCGTATGTTCCACTATAGTAAATATTGTCAAACAGTACTCCTAAGTGAGTATACCAGTTAATACCCTCCCCAGCAGTCTATAAGAGTTCTAGTTGTTTCTTACCCTCCCCAATAGTTGGCATTTTCATTTTTTTTAAAAAATTAGCCATTTGGGTGTATGTAACAGCATATCATGTAGTTTTAATTTTCTTTTCCCTGATGAATAATGAGGTTGAGTACTTTTTTGTGTTTTTCTTAATGCATGTACATATTCTCTATTGTGAAGTCTCTATTCTAGTTCATGTTCATTTCTCTATCTGTGTGTATGCTTTTGCTTATTGACTTAAAGGAATTTTTTAACTGTTCAAGTTAAAAGTTCTTCATTGTTTACATATTCAAATATATTTGACCCCTCTAAGGATTAATCTTTTCCCAAAAGACTGCTCAGTCCCCTGGGTAAACTGATTTATTGTGGTCCATAAATAGTTTAAGATAAAGCTGGATCCTTGACACATACACAAATAAGCACTAGGTTAGTCCATCATGGAAAACATTACATGAATATTTGAAACCAATATATGACCTACAAACATTCGGCAGAAGATGTCACTTCCCATTTCTGGGATCAAAAAAGGTTCATGGAGAAGTTGACTTTGAGCTGTGCCTTAAAACAGAGTTAGACAAAGCAGAAGCAATTTTGAGGAAAGAAAAACCATAAGTCCAAGTCCCAGAAGGTACAAAGAAGACATGCCTGGGGAAGAAGAGAATAGGTGGCTTTCAGTGACTAGCTGTGGAATCTGAGCTCTGATCCCAAGGCAATGGGAAGTTATCAGGGAAAGGATGCACTCAAAGCAGCGCTGAGGGAGATTGCGTTCCGTGCATTCCATGGAGTCTGGCAGAGTGTAGCTATTTCATAAACATTCATGTTCTGAAGGGCTTGCGTAGAGAGAACCAAGCCAAAAACAATTGAGACCATTGAAACAGTCAATGGGTTTTGAGATGCCAAAGGCCAGCACATATGATGGCAATGGGAACACAGAGGCCAACACCTAGGAAAGACCCTGGAGAGGATTACCTGGGAAGGGAGTCTTAGAGGTCTGTACCTTTTTCCCTTTATATTCTTGACACCCTGATTTCCTATAGACAACCCCACAAATCTTTTTTTAATTGGTTTTAGAGATGGATAGGAAGGGAGAGGAAGGAAAATATCCACTTGTTGTTCTACTTATTTATGCATTCATCGGTTAATTTTTCTATACACCCTGACCAGAGACCAAACCTGCAACCTTGGCACATAGAGATGATGCTCTAACCAAGTGAGCTACTTGGCCAGGACCCCCACAAATCTTGATATCCGAAGAAGTGTGAGCAGTGCTTGCAACAGTTTCATTTCTACTTGTCATTGAATTTTTACACTGATGTGTCTGCTGCTCAGAAATTTCCCTGGAGATCATGAGATTTTATTTTACTTTTAGTTCACTTCTCTGACGTAATCCTTCCCAAGAGTCCTCTTTTGCACAGCACATGATTTCCAGTTGTCAGCTGCCAACTGATGGGTGCTCAATAGCCTGGAATTGCCCTGTACTTTTTTTTAATTGATTTTTTTAGAGATGGAGGTGTGGGGGAGAGAGAGAGAGAGATAGATTTGTTGTTCCATTTATTTCTGCGTTCATTGGTTGACTATTGTGTGTGTCCTGATAAGATCGAACTGCAACCTTGGTATAGCAGGATGACACTCCACCCAACTGAGCTACCTGGCCAGGGCCTGCCCCCTACTTCTTGGCCCTCCTCCCTGAATCCCACTCCTCCCCCAAGGCCAGTGCAAATGCCCCCTCCCTTCCCACGCTCTGCCCGCAATTCACTCTATGCCTGTCTGAATTAACCTGTCCCCTTCAGAGCCCTCTGGGACCACCTCCCCTAGCTGTCATTACCCTCTGTAGACATCCTCTCTAGGCACTTGAGGGCTGGATGGATTCTTACTTATTGATGTGGTTTAAGCACCTACACAGTGCCATATGTCTGCCATTTGGTTGATAATTGTTAGATCTTTGTTGAACTCAGCTGCTCAACGTGGGTGAGATTAACACTTGGAAGTTGAAGAGACGTCTAGTTTCGCTTTCCAGTTTTCTTAGCTTCTGCCCCCCTATGCTAACCAGAATACCTCCTCTTAGACTTTCGTGTTATTGAGGAAGGAGGTTCTTCCTGTCTGGTTTCCCAAGCCCTGCTGAAGATCTCAGAGCTGATGGTCCCCCACCCCAACTCTTGCCCACAGGCAGCTCTGCCTTCTCACCCTGCTCCTCTCTGAAGTATCTGAGAGGAAAACACTGGTGACTCCACCTTTCTCCAATTTCCTCTCTTTACTCTGATTTTTTTCCTTGTAATTTGGTTCCTTGTTATTCATTACATATCTTCTCTTCTCCTTTCCCCTCCAATAGTTCCTAAATTATTTTAACTGTATTATCTGTATTATCTTCATCACAAATATAAACATATTCTAAAACCCTTACATTTACACTGTTATTATATCTAACCAGTAACCCCATCTCAATGCAACTATAGAGAAGGGTTTGGTTTTTTTTTTTCATGTACATGGGTGTGTGATTCCAGCTTCTTGCCTGAGATCCAGAGAGGAGTCATGGAAATCCTCCCCTTTTCCCTCAGTGGTCAGTATGTCTTCCCCATCCCTGCTTCCACTGTGTTAGATATATACTTCTGTGTTTGCAGTGCCCCCACTGTAATTATTTTTTTCTTTTCTTTTTTGCTGGTTCTAATATCTTTTCTTTTTTTTTTATTGTTGTTGTTCAACTACAGTTTTCTGCTTTTTCCCACCACCCTTCCCCACCACCCCAGCCCCTTGTTATTGTCCATGTGTCCTTTATCATTGTTCCTGCAAACCCTTCACCCTTTTCCCTTGTAATCCCCTCCCCTCTCCCCTCTGGTCACTGCCAGCCTGTTCTCAATTTCAGTGTCTTTGGCTATATTTTGCTTACTTGTTTGTTTTTTTATTAGGTTCCTGTTAAAGGTGAGATCATATGGTATTTGTCTTTCACCACCTGGCTTATTTCACTTAGCATAATGCTCTCCAGTTCCATCCATGCTATTGCAAAGGGTAGGAGCTCCTTCTTTCTTTCTGCTGCATAGAATTCCACTGTGCAAATGCACCATATTTTTTTTAAAGTTCTTACTTTTATTTATTTTTTTAAAGATTTTATTTATTTATTTTTAGAGAGAGGGGAAGGGAGGGAGAAAGAGAGAGAAGCATCAATGTGTGATTGCCTCTCACCTGGCCCCCACTGGGGACCTGGCCCACAACCCAGGCATATGCTCTGACTGGGAATCAAACTGGTGACCCTTTGGTTCGCAGCCCATGCTCAATGCACTGAGCTACACCAGTTAGGGCATGTACCATAGTTTTTTGATCCATTCATTTATTTATGGGCACTTAGGTCGCCACTGTAATTATTTCTTTAGAGCAGTGATTCTGAGCCCTGGCTGCATCCTAAAGTAAACTGAGAAATTTAAAAAAATACTAATGCCATAGATAAAACAATATAGCCATAAGAACTGATAATTATTGTAGCTGGATGATGGGTACATGGAGATTCATTATGTCATCTTTCCAATTTTGTATGTGTTCAAACTGTTCCATATTAAAAAGTTTAAAAAATAAACATATAAAATATACACTTTATATCTTTATATAAATATTTATATATGTTACCTATATCTTATTTCATATATAGTAATAAAACAGGGCCCATAGCAAAGCAGTTAAAACTGAATTTCTGGGGCCCCGGCCTTAGAATCTGTAGTTGTAAAAGCTTCCCAGGGATGCTGAGGGTTGATATAGGGACATGGAGACTCGAAGAAGATGAAGTGACTGTAGGAGCTACCTCTGGACTGGGAGCTTTTGATGAAATGTTAGATGACTTCCCTGGGGGTATTCACTTCTATTTGGGATAATGGATCAAACTCCTAGAATTACAATGAAAGAGAACTCATTTATTCCACTGTGTATGCTATAGTGTTGTAAGTAAATTATAGACCACCAATATCGACACACCATAACTCTTTTTATTATTTTCCTACTAATGTGTGTGCTTCTAAAGAGAGGTTGGTTGGAGCATTGTCTCATACACCAAAACGGTTGCAGGTTTAATCACCAGTCAGGGCACATATGAGAGGCAACCAGTCGATTCCTCTCTCTCCCACGTCCCCCCTTCCCCCCCCCCCGCTTCCTCCCTCTCTCAAAGTAATAAGAACATATCCTTGGGTAAGGATTTTAAAAAAGAGAGACATAGTCCTTCATGTCTTATTCATATTTGCATTCTCAGCACCTAGCACATGGGTGGACATTTTTCCATTACCATGCAATGTGTGCTAAATAAAGTTTTAAGAAAAGGAGATGGGAGTGACATAAGTAGACATTGGGTTGGGATGTCCTATAGAATACAAAGCTCTGGAGCTACCACTGGGGTTCAAATTTCAGCTCTGCCACTTAGCTTTGTGTGATTAATTGCCTAGTTACTTAACTGCTCAGCACCTCAGCTTGTTCATATGTAAAATGGCAATAAGAGAACTTATATGATATTTTGTAAGAATTCAATTAATATACATATATACTAAAGAGCTTAAAACCATGCTTGACACATAGTAAGCATTTAATGCATTGCAGTTATTATTAAGAAGACTGCTTTCAGATTAATGCTTGATACATAGTAGGCTTACAATGAAGATTTGCTGAAGAATGAATGAGTGAATGAATGAATGAATGAACATTCTGGTTTTGTGATTGCTTGCCTCCAGGTTTACTCTGTACTCTCCAGATAAGAAATATAGCTGAAGATGGCTTATAAAGTGAACCTTGGGTTGAGAGTCACAGGGAGTGATCTTGAGGTTGAAGCAGATTGCGTTTTGAGTACAAACCTGGAGGGCTGAGTGAATATTCTGGAAGCTTTAAAGTTGAGAGAGCTGGTGACTGCAAGAGAGAAGGGACATTTTCAGTTGAGTCACACTGACCTCAGTGCCACAAAAAGGGTGTCCACATATTGGTGTGCATTTCCCAGGATATTCACCTAGATCTTTTTCTACATCTCCACCCTTCCATTCTGTCCAAAATAACAATCTGTCTCCTGGCTTAGGTCTGGGTAGACGTTAGAGACCCAGAACTATAAGGCAGCAGTAGGAATTTACTTCCAAATAAACACTGTCCCTTGTCTGTCTTCAAAAACTCATTAAAGCTCACACTCATAAGTAAGGAAGAGTCACTTAGAATTCTTAAAATCCAGTAGATGTGCAGTCCAGGTTTGGTAGTGCAATATAAATGAGAGTGGTCAAGCTTTTCTCTAGTGGTCATGGGACTTTGGGCAATTTCTGCCTTCTTTCTGAGCCTTGGTTTCCTCTCCTGACACTCTGTGGCTTTGATGCGGACTCTGGCCAGTGGGTTTCATGTGTTGTGGCTGCGACCAACAAATGCACATGGACTACAGAAGTCCTGTGGAGAAAAAGGGACGGCATGGCCACTCTCACAGTGAGAGAGAGGGCCCCGACCCCTGCCTGGACAGGCTTTTATTACTTTTCTGGGCACATTATATCGAGGATGGTTTTCATTTACTCTGTGCAGGTTTGCTTTCGGTGGTTACCTTTTACACATAACAAAGGTGAGGAAGTTGCTAATTACTGCAAAGAAAACAGATATTTGCAAATGCAAAGGAAAAAGTGGTTGAACTGGTTACACTCCATCCTTGTGAGGTTTAGCATAGATTTTAGGAAGTTAAAGATATGCAGTAAACATTTGCTACCTCAATTACCTAAGGGAGGTACCTAAGGGAGTACTTTGCTACTTAAGGGAGTTTTAGCAAAAAGCAAGCCTCATAGTAGTCTAGGTACAATGCAGGCCAGATTCCCCATGGGAAAATTGATTTGTGGTCTTGGGTCCTGTGTGCTGATTTGTTCCCCACCAGTTTTCTGAGTCAGGGGCTGGGCTCCATTCACCATGCCACTCAGATAGGTTCCCTATACGGCTTCATAACTAATATACAAGCATTGTTTAAAGGACATAATAATAATTATTATAGTAGATCAACATAGTGGTGGCTAAGAATTTCTTTCATGAAACAGTAAGAGAGAAATCAAGTAAGTAAGAGAAGGATCTAGCCACAGAAGTTCTTGAATTCTAGGTTAAGAAGTTAAGAAAATCTCTTATACTGAGGATATCAGGAGAATCCAGTGAGAATTTTAGAATGAGAAAATCTTATATTAAAGAGTTTGTAGAAAGAATTATCTGGCACAGATAAACAGAGTGAACTAATGTGGAAAGAAGCCAGAAAAAAGACACCAGTTCAGAGTTTTCTGCCAAATCCAAGGCCTTGTTATGTGTCCAAGGCAATATACAGTAAAAGAAAGGTATCAGACACATTTTGAAGACACTAAGGCACAGCATCTAAGTGTAAATCAGGTACCAGGAGGAAGAAAAATTCCCTCCTTCCTTCCTTGTTTCTTTTTTCCTTTGTATTTTGTCGTTTATGCTATTATAATTGTCCAAATATTTCCCACTCACCTTCCTCCAACCAGCCCCTCCCCCACTCCCTCAGGCAGTCCCCACACCATTGTTCATGTCCATGGATCATGCATGTGTGTTCTTTGGCTGCTCTAATCCCTGTGCTGTACTTTACATCACCATGACTATTCTGCAACTACCTATTTGTAATTCCTTTTTCTTCTTTTTTTTAAAATATGTTTTATTGATTATGCTATTACAGTTGTCCCATTTTCCCCTCTTTATTCCTCTCCACCCTGCACCCCCCTTCCCATCCACATTCCTCTCCCCTTAGTTCATGTCCCTGGGTCATACATGTAAGTTCTTTGGCTTCTACATTTTCTATACTATTCTTAACCTCCCCGTCTATTTTCTACCTACCATTTATGCTACTTATTCCCTGTACCTTTCCCCCCATTCCCACCCTCCCCTCCCCCACTGATAACTCTCCATGTGATCTTTATTCCTGTGATTCTGTTCCTATTCTGGTTGTTTGCTTTGTTTGTTTTTGTTCTTTTTAGGTCAGTTGTTCATAGTTGTGAGTTTGTTGTCATTTTACTGTTCATAGTTTTGCCCTTTTTCTTAGATGAGTCCCTTTAACATTTCATATAATAAGCGCTTAGTGATGATGAACTCCTTTAACTTGACCTCATCTGGGAAGCACTTTATTTGCCCTTCCACTCTAAATGAAAGCTTTGCTAGACAGACCAATCTTGGATGTAGGTCCTTGCCTTTCAAGACTTGGAATACTTCTTTCTAGCTCCTTCTTGCCTATAAAGTTTCTTTTGAGAAATCAGCTGATAGCCTTATGGGAACTCCTTTGTAGGTAACTGTCTCCTTTTCTCTTGCTTCTTCTAGGATTCTCTCCTTCTCTTTAATCTTGGCTAATGTAATTATGATGTGCCTTGGTGTGTTCCTTCTTGGGTCTGTCTTCTTTGGGACTCTCTGGGCTTCCTGGACTTTCTAGAAGTCTATTTCCTTTGCCAGACTGGGGAAGTTCTCCTTCATTATGTTTTCAAATCAGTTTTTCATTTCTTGCTCTTCTTCTTCTCTTTCTGATAGCCATATGGTTCAGATGTTGGAATGTGTAACATTCCCAGAAATTGTCCCAGAAGTTCCTAAGCCTCTCCTCATTTTTTAAAATTCTTGTTTTTTAATTCTGTTCTGGTTGAATTTTTATTTCTTCCTTCTGCTCCAAACCATTGATTTGAGTCTCAGTTTCCTTCCCTTCACTGTTGGTTACCTGTACATTTTCCTTTACTTCACTTTTCATAGCCTTCACTTTTTCTTCTATTTTGTGACCATACTCAACCAACTTTGTGAACATCCTGATTACCAGTGTTTTGAACTGCATATCTGATAGGTTGGCTATCTCTTCATCACTTGGTTATATTTTTTTCTGGAGCTTTGATCTGTTCTTTTGTTTGAGCCTTTTTTTTTTTTGTCTTGGTGCACCTGTTGTATAGTAAGGGGTGGAGACTTAGGTATTCACCCGGGCAGAGCAACCCACATCACTGCATTGTGGCACTGTTTGTGGGGGCAGGGTCCAAGAGGGAACAATGTTGCTTTCTTGGCTCTTGGCTGGCTTTCAGTCACTTCTTCACCTTCCTGCAAGCAAATTGGGCCCCTCTGGTGCTAATTCCAAGGTGAGTGGTTTTCTGTACATTCTAGGACCTTTTGCGTCTCTCCAATGAACTCTCCTGTGAGACTGGGAGTTTCTCGTACACTCTCAACCCCCACAGATTTTTTCAGTCAGAGGTTTTGAGGCTTTATTTCCCCATACTAGAACCCAGGGTTGCACAGTCTGTCTCGCTACACATTTCTTCCTCCTGGTTTATCCACACGCAAATGTGGGACTGCCTGCTCCACCAGCTGCCACCTTGTGTGGTCCACCAGCTGCTGCCTTGCCTGGTCTGCCAGTCACCACCTTACCACAAGTCCTCTCCACCCTGGGTGCCTGTCTCTGCCCCTCCTACCAGTCTGGGTGAATATTTCTTCTTAAACTCCTTGGTTGTCAGACTCTGTATAGTTTGATTTTCTGGCAGTTCCAGTTGTTTTTTGTTTTGAAATGTGTTGCTGTCCTTCTTTTGGTTGTGTAAGGAGACAAAGTATATCTACATATGCCTCCATCTTGGCCGGAAGTCCCCTATTATAATTCTTAATGCCTTTGCCCTTTTCACCCATCCCCCTGACTCCCTCCCATCTGGCAACCATCAATACATTCTCTATATCTGTGATTCTGTTTCTGTTCTGCTTGTTCCTGCTTCTTCATTTATTTTGCTTTTTAGAGTCCGTTGTTGATAGATATGTATTTATTGCCATTTTATTGTTAGTATTTTTTTATCTCCTTCTTCTTCTTAAAGAAGACCCTTTAACATTTCATATAATACTGGTTAGGTGATGATGAACTCCTTTAGCTTTTTCTTGTCTGGGAAGCTTTTATCTGTATTTTGATTCTAAAGGATAGCTTTCCTGGGTAAAGTAGCCTTGGTTGTCAGTCCTTACATTTCATCACATTGAATATTTCTTGTCATTCCCTTTCAGCCTGCCAAGTTTCTTTTGAAAAGTCATCTGACAGTCTTATGGGAGCTCCCTTGTAGTTAGTTAACTGCTTTTCTCTTGCTGCTTTTAAGATTCTCTCCTTGTCTTGAAACTTTGGCATTTTAATCATGATGTGTCTTGGTGTGGACCTCTTTGAATTCATCTTTCTTGAGATTTTCTGTGCTTCCTAGACTTGTATGTCTATTTAATTCACCAAGGAAAGGAAGTTTTCTATCACATTCTTTTTCAAAAAGGTTTTCAATTTCTTGCTCTCTTTCTTCTCCCTCTGACACACCTATGACACAAATGTTGGTGTGCTTGAAGTTGTCCCAGAGACTCCTTACACAGTCCTCATATTTTGGATTCTTTTTTCTTCTTGCTATTCTGATTGGTTGTTTTTTGCTTCCTTATATTCCAAATCTCTGATTTGATTCTCAGCTTCATCCAGTCTACTGTTGATTCCCTGTAAATTGTTCTTAATTTCAATTAGTGTATCCTTCATTTCTGGCGGTACCTTTTTTATGCTGTTGAGGTCCTCACTATGGCACCTCAACAGCATAAAAATGTTCCTCAAGCATCCTTATAACAAGTGTTTTGAACTCTGCATTAGTAGGTTGCTGGTCTCCATTTAGTTTAGTTCTTTTTCTGGAGTTTTGTCCTTTCATTTGGGCTGTGCGTTTTGTTTTGTTTTTGTCTCTTCATTTTGGCAGCATCCCTGTGTTTGTTTCTATGTATTAGATGGAGCTGCTTTGACTCTGTGTCTTGATAGTGTGTGCTAATGTAGTAGGTGTCCTGTAGGGTCCAGTGGCACAGTCTCCCCTATTACCCAAGCTGGTTACTCAAGGTGTGCCCACTCTGTAGGCTGTGTGCACCCTCGTGTTGTAGTTGAGCCTTGATTGCTATTGGCACATCCAAGGTTAGTCACCCACTGTGTTCTCTCTGGGGTCACACAGCATTAACTACAAAGCAACCTGCAGATGGCTGCTACTTTTACTGGTCTTGGAGGTGCCCAGGCAAGGCCAAATTGTGAAACAAAGACAGCTGTTGCTAGGGCCAGGCCTGGGGCAACTGAGTGAAAGGTATAGGACTTGCTAAAGCCAGATACTTCTTTTTGAGAGAATTTAGGAAAATCTGAAGCCTGGACCAAGACAAGCCATTCATATGGAAAAGCCACAGGAATCAGCTTGGGTGGGCCCAAAGGTTGCATTTAGGGCCTCAGGGAATCACTGGGGTAGGGCCAGTAGTATAGCCAGGTTGATGGCGTCTAGATATAGGTAGCCACCTGCCATCTGTGTGGTTCTATTGGAAGAGGACTCAGAAAAAGAAAAATGGCCTCTGCTAGCACTTTGGTATGGGACAAAGCTGTGCCCCCAACACTTGCCCTAATGCCAGACAATTCAGATCCTCCCCATATGTCTCTCATGCCTTTCAATCTGATGACCCCGCAATGGAGCTCAGTGGGAGTGAGTCCAAATAAGTCTGTGTGTGGGCCCTTTAAGGGGAACTGCCAGGGATACTAGCAGTTCCTGTCTTCCACAGCCTCAATTCCCACTGTTTTTAATAGCCAAAAGTTATGGAGACTTATCTTCCTGGCAGTCAAACTCTGGGCTGAGGGGCCTGGTATGGGACTGGGATCCCTCTATCCTGAGATATTTCTCCTAATTTTTAATTTGTCACACATGGATGTTGGACCAGCCAGTTCAGCATTCCAGCCCCTCTTACTAGTCTCAATGTGTTTTTTTCTTTAATGCCTCAATTGTAGGACTTCCATTTAGCTCAATTTCTGATGGTACTAAATGATGGTTGTTCTATAGTTTAGTTGTAATTTTGATTCGGTTATGCAAGGAGGCAAGCCATGTTTACCTATGCCACCATCTTGACTGGAAGTTCTTTTTTCTTCCTTCCTTCCTCCCTTCCTTCCTCCTTTCTTCTTTCCTCCTACCTCCCTCCTTCCCTCCCTCGCTCTCCTTACTTGCCTGATTTCCTTCTTTCTTTCCTTTGAGCTTCCAATGATACTTCTGTGTCAAAAATGACTTAGGCTTCAAGCCTGGATACTGATTGATGGTGGTGACTATTACTGAAAGGAAAGGAGGAACAACTTTGGGGGAGGTGTTGATTTAATTTTGGATGGATTGAGTTTGGGTTGTTGTCACAATACTGAATGGCTACATAAAACAAACAGTTGTGGTTTCATAAATGGCAGAGTAAATACTGTGGGTCTGGGGGATTTCTGGGCCTTCATAGGGGCAAGGACGCACTAGTCGAATCACCTCCCAGCTCTCCATTAAGTTGAAAAAACCAACCTCCTCTGGGGTACAGGCAGGGTTGTGATAATCATCCCAGGCCTGGGTGTGACCAAGAAAGAGTTTACAGATATGTTTGAGGCTGGGGAAGCAGTGTATGACACTTTCAGAATGTCACTTGGGACCACTCAACAAAAAGATTAAGGGGTAGATGAGAATTCAGCAAGTTAGGAAGATTTATGTTTCAATATAATTTTCTTTGTATGCAACCAGAGCTTCCTCCTGTAGAGATTTTTTAAGGTTAAAATGCAACACTGGCAGGTGAAATTTGAAAATAAGATGAATAAATGAAGACCATTCCTAACACTTACAAAAAGACACCAACCCTTTCTTTAGAGTTAAGCCTCTCTGTGACTGATCTTCTCTCCTTTCCTTTGTCTCTATCTTTAGATCGCTGTCTTTAATTCAATTCAAGGAGCTTTTATTGCATGCTTACAATATGGGAGACACAGAGAATGAGAAAACATAGTCCTTGCCCAAATTTAAGGCCCTTACAACCTTATCACAGAAACCTGATAGACATGCAATGAACTAGTAATGACCATTGCAAGGAAGCACAGAAACTGACTAAAATGACATAATGGGGGCTAGGCTTCCTGGAAGAGATAGAATGGAAAGTGGACTCTGAGTAACTAGTAGAATCTGAAAGGGGGTGGTGCAGGCAGAAGGTGAAAAGGCACAGGGGTGGCATTGTCCACACACAGAATAATTTATGGTAACGTACTGGATTCAGCACAGTGGGGGAAATAGCAGGTAATTTCAGTTCCTTAGAGTGGGGCCAGACTGAGGAGATCTCTATTTAGATAAGACATTTTGCTTAAGACATCTAATACTGGAAACCAACTTGAGCAGGCTAACCTATTTAGCACGGCCATGAGAGCCCAGATCTAGAGTCAGATGGCTTAGTGTGAACAGCGATTTCGCCCATTGCTAGCTGTATAACCATGGGCAATTGCTCAATTCCCCGACCCTCAGTTTTCTCATATACAAACTGAAGTAATACATGCAATTGTTGGGAGGATTACAATGCTACCTGACACATACTAAATGCTCAGAAAGTATTAGCTCTTCACTTTCTTTAATAAGTTTCTGTATTGGCTAAAAATTTTTAGATGAGTGAAACTTTATAATCATAAAAAAAAATACAACTTTATCTTTAAAAGTTCATCGTAGCTCACCCCTAGGGAGTTTAAGTGCTGTTAAGACTCATGTCTGGATGGGCGGGCCAGCAAATGGCACAGATGGCAGACTGCGGCCACCCAGGGAGGGGCCCCTTCACTCCAGTACCGCCCTCTCCCCAGCCCCAGTCCCTAGGGTTTGGGGGCGCGCTTTCCCAGAATTCGGTGGAGTCCTGCAATTGCTTCGAACAACGCTCCAGGGTTTGGGGGAAAGCTAAAGAGATTCGCACGTGGCTGGGGAGGGGTCACCACGCTCCCTGGTTGCGTCCCCGATTCGAGGATGATCGCCGGGCTTGAGGACGTGGTAGTTTGAAAAGGTTGCGGGAGTAACTAAGGGAGGAGGAAAGGTCTCGCAGGTGCAACCACCAAGGAGCTGGGAGTCCGAGCCATAAAGGGTGGAAGGCGGCTGGGGCTTTGGGGTGACTGGCCCGGACACCCGGCTGACTTGATCACTCACCCCAGATGGGCCTAGGGCACCGAAAACCCGGGTGAGTCCTGCTCCAGATCTTCCTCGAGGCCTCTCGGCCGCGCTGGTGGGATTCCCATAGCCCCAGATTTCCACGGTGCTGGGTCTGTTTCCGCCCCACCTGGCCGTGAAAGCCTCATGGGCGAGACACTGAGATTCATGCGTTCATTCAGAGAATGTATGGTGAGCGCTTACTGTGTGCCCAGGACCCAGCGAGGACTCAACCCGGGTGCACAGGCTGGGGGAGTTAAGGTCTTCTGGTACCTTCTGTCTCCCCAGGGCCTCGAAAAGCTCTATGCACGCAGAAGCTGCTCAATAAAGATGAATAAATGAGTGACTGAGACAGAAAACAAACAAAAAAACAACTCATGTCTGAATGAATGCCCAATTTAAAAAGGTAATACAATTTCAGGCCCCTATAATTATGAAGGAAAGGTCATTTCAGTTTCACAAATGGGTAACTGTTCAGTCAACTTGGAATCACCTGAACACCACATGGTAATTCCAGAGGAGAAATTTGGCGATTTGGGGGAAAAATACTTGAATAAATAATTGCAAGGAAACAATTTCTGTCAACCATTACCAGAGTGTATATGAACTGGTATGACATTTCTGGGAAGTAATCCAACATTACTAACATTTTGATATATCTGTTGACCTAGTAAGTCTCACCAAAGATATCTACCATATGGAAATGAGGTCACCAGTATGAGAACAGATGTACACAAACATTTATTGCAGCATCATTTGTAGTTGAAAATACTGGAAAAAAATCTTAATATGCATTACAAAGAAAATGGTTGGCTAAATTATAGCATATCCTTACTGTGGGATATTTGACACCCAAAGAATAAATCAGATTATATATAACAGTACTGGAAGGGTTATTCATGATATATTGTTAAGTAATAAAGGAAAATTGCAGTGATATGTATGCTATGACTTCATTTTTGTTTTAAAAAAACTCAAAACAAAAACCAACTTTGTGTGTATATATTTCTATTAAAATGCAAAAATGTCTAGAGCCATGGCAACTGTATGTCTACAGTTGACTTGTTAAAATCAACATGTATTGCTTTTGTAATTAAAAAAATATATATAGTGAGATAGGGAGAATTTGGTAGGGGAAATTAATATGAAGACCAAGACTGAGAAGAAATCGCTGAGCTGCTTTAAATGAATCCTAGTACCCAGACCCTGAATTAAAATCTTGTTTTAGAAAGACCTCATAAAAATAAAATAAAATAAAATAAATGCCACCGAGATTTTAAAATAGAAAAGAAAAGAAAGAATGACCTCAAGGGCTGACTGAGGTCTTTTTTCAATAATCATTAAATAATCCCAAAGAGAAGAGTTAGAAGAGGGTGGGTAGATAAATTTGCTCTAGGGAAGCTAGAGATTCCTGAAATCACAGATCAAGAAGTTTGATGTTGATTTCCAGCAAAGTCCATGTATAAATCATTAAAAATATGACTTTCATATATTTAGAAAATAAAGTAGAAATTATTACAAGACTGCATGGGTTCCTGGAAATGAAGTCATGCTAAAGCTAAATTATTCATATTCTCATTCTCATTCTCTCTTTCTCTCTCCCCCCCTCCCTCCCCATCCTCTCTCTCTCACTAAAATCAATATTTTTAAGAGCCGCATATAAATACACATATTTGTTATATATAATAAAATATATAATACAAAATGACAAAAAGCTTGAAGAGAAAGCTAAGTATTCTTGAGGATTAAATCAAGATATAGAAAATTCCTGACAGGTTGGAGAGACTACAACAATAATATTTAATAAAATTGGGTTACATGAAAAGCTCAATCAGGTTCAAACAAAAATCAACTCCACAAGAAAGAGTGCAAGCTGGATTAAGAAGAACACAAACATTATGAAGTTGAAGAGCTGTGGTGAGCCCTGATCAGAACAAAACAAGCACAGGGAGCAGAGCCGTCGGCAAGCCACAGCATCTAGTTGGGAGGTTAAACACTGCGGTGTTCTCAGTGTAGTGGTTTCTAGGGTTAACTTATGGTAAGGGAAGCTGGTGTACCATTTATGGTAATCATCTAAAGTTTCTGATTGAGGAAAAGTGTGAGAGAGTCTAAAAGCTCTTTAAAGTAAGAACGTATTAGCAAAGAAACAGGGCTGTGCTCAACAGCAAAACTGAAAGTATAAGGACAGAAAAACAGCAGGTCAACTCAGTGATCAGCAATCAGCATCAACACCACAGAACATAGTCTTGATCACAGAAGCAAAGTACCATTTGCACACACTTGGAAGCAATAAGCAGCAGGGAAAACTAAGGAAGAACTCTGTGCTAAGCTATGTCTCATAGGATGGCAACCATTAATTACAATAACATGAAGCTGAGGGAAAAACAACATAAAGCTGTGGAAACAGGAAATTCTGCATAATATAGTCCAGGGTGAAAGTTCTCAGTTCTCTTCTATGGAGGTTCTTCTGAGAACCTGGGTGAGTAAAGGCAGAGAGGAAAAAAGTACAGGGAGTTTTGGTTTGAAAAAGAAAAAGAACTCCGAGCCTGCATATTAAAGAATAGAATATTTATGTTTGTCAGACATGTTAGTCTCCTGCTGACCATGTGAATAGTGCAAAAAATAAAGCATGTATATCGATATTGTGAAAAATAGTAGAAATGGAACCACTTTAAAATGGAGTTGGAGTTGCCATCCCAAGGATGCACCTCTTAATCCTCAAACCTTTGGAATGTTAAAACTGAAAACAAAATAACCTTTGAACTGGGCCTAAAGCAACACTGTACCCCGTATCCCGAACAATTATTTGGAAACATAACAAGAAAGCAGACATTATGAGTTCTGGCCAAGATGGAGACGTAGGTAGAAACCCTTCATTTCCTCTCACAACCAAAAGGAGGATAACGACCAATCTAAAATCAATAAACAACCAGAAGCACCAAAAAATCAAACTGTATGGAACTCCAACAACCAAGGAATTGAAGTAAAAATAAACCAGAACAACCAGACTGGTAAGGCAGACCCCACGGGGCAGGCTACTCAGAAAAACCAAAGCCAGACGGCTGGGGGGTGGGGCTGACTGCTGAGTTCCCAAGAGGTGCTCGGGAGGGGCTGACTTAAGGGGGAAATTGAGACTCAAAACTGACTGTGGGCTACAGCTGGGGTTGCCCGGTGAAAAATACTTCCAGTCTGACTCAAGAGTCTGTTGGAAAATGCGCTAGAGATGCACAGGGAGCGACATTGCTCCCTCTCTGGCCCCTCCCCAACAGGCAGCAAAGAGATTGCCCTGCTTTAGGAATACCTAAGGCCCAGCTCCTTACAACTTATCAGCTGCACCAAGACAAATAAATATGGACCAAATATAAGAACAGAGCAAAGCCTCAGAACTAACTGATGAGGACATTGCCAACCTAACTGATGGAGAATTTAAAGCCCTGGTAATCAAAATGCTCACAGAACTGACTGAGATTGGTTGAAAAATGAAAGAACAAATGAAAGATACAGAAAATGAAATAAAAGCAAAATATTCAGGGAACCAACAGTGACAAGAAAGAAACCAGGACTCAAAGCAACGATTTGGAACAAAAGGAAGAAATAAACATCCAATTGGATTAGAATGAAGAAACAAGAATCCAAAAAAATGAAGAGAGGCTGAGGATTCTCTGGGACAACCTGAAACATTACAATATCTGAATTATATGCCAGAAGGAGAAGAACAAGAGCAAGAAATTGAAAACTTATTTGAACAAATAATGAAGGAAAACTTCCCCAATCTGGCAAAGGAAATAGATTTCCAGAAAGTCCAGGAAGCCCAGAGAGTCCCCAAAATGTTGGACCCAAAGAGGAATACACCAAGGCACAACATCATTAAGTTACCCAAGATTAAAGAAAAAGAGAAAATCCTAAGAACTGCAAAAGAAAAGGAGACAGTAACCTACAAAGGAGTTCCCATAAGGCTATCAGCTGATTTCTCAAAAGGAACCTTGCAGGCAAGAATGAGTTGGAAAGAAGTATTTCAAGTCATGAAAGGCAAGGACCTACATCCAAGATTACTCTATCCAGCATAGTTTTCAAAAAATAAAGTGCAAAAAATAATCCAGCATAGTTTTCACTTAGAATGGAAGGGCAGATAAAGTGCTTCCCAGATAAGGTCAAGTTAAAGGAGTTCATCATCACTAAGTCCTTACTATATGAAACATTAAAGGGACTTACCTAAGAAAAAAGATAAAAAATATGAACAATAAAATAACAACAGACTCATAACTATGAACAAATGAACCTAAAAGAAACAAAGACAAAAACAAAGCAAACAACCAGAACAGGAGCAGAATCAGAGAAATGGACATCACACTGAGGGAGTTCAGTGGGGAGGTGGAAAGGAGTGATAAGGGGGAAAGGTACAGGGAAGAACAGGCATAATTAGTAGGTATAAAATAGACAGGGAAAATGACAAATGGTATAGGAAACAGAGGACTCAAAGAACTTATATGTACAATCCATGGACATGAACTAATGTAGGGGATGCTGGAGGGTTGGGGGAACAGGGTGGAGGAAGGATGAAGGGAGAAAATTGGGAAAACTGTAATAGCATAATCAATAAAAAATACTTTAAAAAAAAGAAAGTACACATTATGACCACAAGACATTCTTCAGAATTAGCATTGTGTTAGCTTACATGCATTTATAGAAATTCTTTCCTCCTGTTCATGTAATTTTTCTCTTTCCCTTTCTCATAAATAACCCTTGCCTTAATCTCCTAATCAGAACATGTTTTGGGTTTATGCCTGAATCCGTGTTTGCTGAATAGCTATTCAATGGGATCTCAAATAAATGCTTGTTGCCTCTCACTTCGGCTTTTATTTTTAGATCATCAGTATTCACATTACATTGCCTGTTTCTTTGGTTGCATTTCCACAGCCTGGATAAAGGCCAAAGCTTTCTCTCCTAGTGTCCTGGGTAACTTGACCCAAAAAGAGCAATTGTAGCCAGTTGCTTATATCAATTGCCCTGCCTGTACTATGGAGAGTGAGTCAGGAAACCAGACGTTTCCTTTCAAAGCACAATTACGCAGGTTTTTATTTTTTAAAAAGTCTTGAAATAATATTTTCACATACATTTACATAGCAGCATTATTCACAACAGCTAAAAGGTAGAAGCAACCCAATGTCCACTGATGGATGAATCAATAAAAGTAGAAGATGAATGAGGACCTTGAAAGATGGCAGAGGAGTAAATGGAAGCTACACTAACCTCCTCCCAGGAACAATATGGAATTACAGCTAGATTCTAGAGAAATCATCCTGAATAACCAACTGAACACTAGCTGTTGAGATAGACAGAAGAAACCACTTCACAATGATGGGATGGGTAAGGAGTGCAGAGGAGGCAAGAAGAGGCTGGCTGGGCTTTCACAGATGGTGGCTGGAGATCCAGAGGGATATTTCAGTGGCCAGGGTGTTCCTCCTGAGAAGTGTGGGGTCTAAATCCAAACCTAGGCTTTGCAGCTTATAGTGCCAGAGCTGGAAAGGAACCCAGATAACATCCAGCTGTGGAAAGTGGCAGGGTTTCTGTCTTCCAGTGAGAGACAGCTGGAGACTCAGAGAGACTCTTATAGGGCCAATCCACAAAATTTAATTTGCAGCCATTTACCCTGGGTTCTGGCAGAGACGGGGCAGAATGAATTAGAGACACTCGAGGAAAGTCTGGGGTTGGTGGCTCTGGGGAGACAACTGAAGGAACAGATTCCAGGATCCCTGTGATGAGTTATTCCCCATACTGCAGAAACTATCTTTCTCAGACAGAGCACTCCTCTCTGAATGGCATCAGTCTGAGGGGAAGCAAGAGCTACACCCACAGGAATTATTCTGCCCCACCCTGTGTAGCCTAAACCAGGATACTGATTACAGCTTGAGGCCATATCATTGATTAATTTAACAACTAAGGTGGATTTCTGGGAGCTCTATGAGACTTTGGCTGACCCTTCCCAGGGCCCAGTGCATAAAAAAGCCAGCTGTGGTGTGAAAATTGGTTCTTTCTGCACACAAACAGGCCCAGCAGAGCCAGTCACAGGCAGCATATGACAAAGGCCTACATCAGAGTCTTCGCAGATCTACCTAACACACAGAAACAAATACAAAGAAGCAGCCAAAATGGGAAGACAAAGAAATATACCCCAAACGAAAGAACAAGAAAATTCTCCAGGAGAAGAACTAGATGAAATGGAGGCAAACAATTTGTCAAGTAGAGAGGTTAAAATACTGATTATAAGGGTACTCAACAGTATGGAAAAAATACATAGAACCCATAAAAAAGGACAGTCAGAAACAAAAAATGCAATAGCTGAAGTAAATAATACACTGGAAAGAATAAATAGTAGGTTAGATGAAGTAGAGGAAAAAAACAGTGATTTGGAAGAGAACATAGAAAAAAACACCCAGGCAGAGCAGCAAAAAGAAAAAAGAATTTTAAAAAATGAGGAGAGCTTAAGAAACATTTTGGACAACATGAAGTGTAAAAACATCCACATCATGGGAATATCAGAAAGAGAAAAGAGGATCAAGGGATTGGGAACCTATTTGAAGAAATAATGAAAAAAACTTCCCCAATCTGGTAAAGAAAAAAGACACACAAGTCCAGGAAGCTCAGAGAGTCCCAAACAAGTCAGACCCAAAGAGGCCTACACTGAGACACATCATAATGAAAATGACAAGGCTTAAAGACAAGGAGAGAATTCTAACAGCCACAAGAGTAAAGCAGGTAGTTACATACAAGGGGGCATCAATTAGACTGTCATCGGATTACTCATCAGAAACATTTCAGGCCAGAGGGAGTAGTATGAAATATCCAAGGTGATGAAAAGCAGGGACCTACAACCAAGCCTACTTTACCCAGCAAGGCTATCATTTAAAATCAAAGGAGTAATGAGGAGTTTCCCAGACAAGAAAAAGCTAAAGGAGTTTGTTAACACTAAGCCAGTACTGCAGTAAATGTTAAAGGGTTTACCTCAAGCAGGAGAACAAAAGAAAGAAAAAACAACAGAGGAAAACAGTTTAACAGTAATGGCACTTCATACATATCTATCAATAATCACCTTAAATGTAAATGACTTAAATGCTCCAACCAAAAGACATATGGTAGCTGAATGGGTAAGGACACAAGAACCATATATATATGGCCTCCAAGACACCCATCTCAGATTGAAAGACAAACACAGGCTGAAAGTAAAGGGATAGAAAAAGATATTTCATGCAAATGGAAAAGAAAAAAAAGCTGGGGTGTCAGTACTTATATCTGATAAAACAGACTTTAAAACCAAGGCTATAGTGAGAGACAAAGAAGGACACTACATAATGATAAAGGGATGGGTCCAACAAGAGGATATAACCCTAATAAACACTTATGCAACCAAGATAAAGGCACCTAAATATGTGAGGCAAATCTTGATGGACATAAAGGGAGAGATCGACAATAATACAGTCATAGTTGGGGATTTGAACACCCCATTGACTTCAATGGATAGATCTTCCAGACAGAAAATCAACAAGGAAACAGTGGCCTTACATGACACACTAGATCAAATGGATTTAGTTGATAGCTTCAGAGCATTTCACCCCAAAGAGTTAGAATGTACATATTTTTCAAGTGCACACAAAATGTTTTCTAGGGAAGACCACATGCTAGGATACAAAACAGGTCTCAATAAGTTTAAGAAGATTGAAATCATGTCAAGCATCTTCTCTGAACACAATGCTGTGAAACTAGAAATAATCACAAAAAGAACACTGAAAAACAGGCAAAGACATGGAAGCTAAATAACATGTTATTAGACTTCCAGACAAGATGGAGGTGTAGATAGACACCCTGTGCCTCCTTGCACAACCAAAAGAAGGGCAACAATAATTTAAGTACAAAAAAAACAACAAGAACTGACAGAAAATCGAACTTTATGGAAGTCCGACAACCAAGGGGTTAAAGAAGACACATTCATCCAGACAGGTAGGAGGGGCAGAAACAGGCAGCCAGACAGAGAGGACCCACCACAATGCAGTGGCTGGAGGACGAGGGCGGGCAAGACAGTGGCTGGCGGACCCAGTGAGGTGGCAGATTGTAGAGCAGGGCATGCAAGGCTGCAGCTGGCCAGCAAGGCAGCAGCAGGCAGACCCAGCAAGGCAGCGGATTGCAGACTGGGCGGTCCCACATCACTTGCAGATAAACCAGGAGAAACAACTGAAGAGCAGGATGGACTGCACAACCCAGGGTTCCAGCACAGGAAAAATATAGCCTCAAATCACTGATTGAAAACACATGTGGGGGTCAAGGCAGTGGGAGAAACTCCCAGTCTCACAGGAGAGTTTGTTGGAGACTCACAGCGTCCTAGAATGTACACAAATTTACCCACACGGGAATGAGCATCAGAAGGGCCCAATTTGCTTGTGGGAAGCAGAGGAGGTGACTGAAGTCTGGCAGAGAGTCGATCAAGCACCATCGTTCCCTCTCAGACCGCTTCCCCACATACATTGTCACAACACAGCAACGTGGGTTACCACATCCTGGTGAACACCTAAGGTTCCACCCTTCATTGCATAACAGGTGAAGCAAGACAAAAAAAAAAAAAATGGCCCAAGCAAAAGAACAGGTCAAAGCTCCAGAAAAAATACAACTAAATGATGAAGAGATAGCCAACCTATCAGATGCACAGTTCAAAACACCAGTAATCAGGATGCTCAAAGATTGGTTGAATTTGGTAGCAAATTAGATGAAAAAATGAAGGCTACGCTAAGTAAAATAAAGGAAAATGTACAGGGAACCAATAGGGATGGGAAGGAAACTGGGACTCAAATCAATGGAGTGGACCAGAAGGAAGAAAAAAACAACCAAACAGAAAAGAATGAAGAAACAAGAATTCAGAAAAATGAGGAGAGGCTTAGGAACCTCCAGAGCATCTTTAAACATTCCAACATCCAAATTATAGGGGCACCAGAAGGCAAAGAGGAAGAGCAACAAGTGGAAACGTTATTTGAACAAATAATAAAGGAGAACTTCCCCATTCTGGCAAAGGAAATAGACTTCCAGGAAGTCCAGGAAGCTCAGAGAGTCCCAAAGAAGTTGGACCGAAGGAGGAACACACCAAGGCACATCATAATTACATTAGCCAAGAATAAAAATAAGCAGAGAATCCTAGAAGCAGCAAAAGAAAAGGAGACTGTTATCTACAAATGAGTTCCCATCAGACTGTCAGCTGATTTCTCAAAAGAGAACTTGCAAGCAAGAAGGGCTGGAAAGAAGTATTCCAAGTCATGAAAGGCAAGGACCTACATCCCAGATTGGTCTATCCAGCAAAGCTTTCATTTAGAATGGAAGGGCAGATAATGTGCTTCTCAGATAAGATCAAGTTAAAGGAGTTCATCATCACCAAGCCCTTATTATATGAAATGTTAAAGGGACTTATCTAAGAAAAAGAAGATAAAAAATATGAACAGTACAATGACAGCAAACTCAAAATCATTAACAACCACACCTAAAACAAAAACAAAAGCAAACAAGTAGAACAGGAACAGAAACACAGAAATGGAGATCATATGGAGGGTTATCAACAGGGAAGTGGGAGGGGGAGAGAGGGGGAAAAGGTACAGAGAATAAGTAGCATAGATGGTAGGTAGAAAATA
>PVIA01013472.1:11725-32098 GCA_004024845.1 Tonatia bakeri | reverse complement strand
TCCCCACCTCCCTCCCATTTCCACCCCCCTTAGTTTTTGTCCATGTGTCCTTTATATTTGTTCCTGTAAACACTTTATAAATTCTCCCTGAAATTCCCTCCCCTCTCCCCTCTGGTCACTGTCAGCCTGTCCTCTATTTCAGTGTCTTTGACTGTATTTTGCTTGTTTCTTTGTTTTGTTTTTTAGGTTCCTGTTAAAGGTGAGATCATGTGATATTTGCCTTTCACTGCCTGGCTTATCTCACTTAGCCTAATGCTTTCCAGTTGCATCCGTGCTGTTGCAAAGGGTAGTAGGTCCTTCTTTCTTTCTGCTGCATAGAATTCCATTGTGTAAATGTACCATAGTTTTTTGATCCATTCATTTACTGATGGGCATCTGGGTTGCTTTCAGCACTTAGCTATTGTAAATTGTGCTGCTATGAACATGGGGGTGCAAAGGTTCTTTTGGATTGGTGTTTTAGGATTCTTAGGATATAGTCCCAGCAGTGGAATGGCTGGGTCAAAAGGCAGATCCATTTTCAGTTTTCTGAGGAAGTTCCACACTGTTTTCCATAGTGGGTACCAGTCTGCATTCCCACCAACAGTGCACTAGGGTCCCCTTTCCTCCACAACCTCTCCAACACTTGTTGTTTTGCTTATGATGGCCATTCTGACTGGTGTGAAGTGGTACCTCATTGTGGTTTTAATCTGCATCTCTCTGATAGCTAGCGATATTGAACATCTTTATTGTGTCTCTGGACCCTCTGTATGTCCTCCTTGGAGAAGTGTGTGTTCAAGTCCTTTGCCCATTTTTTAATTGGGTTGCTTGTCTTCTTAGAGTGGAGTCATGTAAGTTCTGTATATATTTTGGAGATTAAGCCCTTGTCTGAGGTATCATTGGCAAATATGTTTTCCCACACAGTTGGTTCTCTTTTTATTTTAATACTGTTTTCTTTAGCAGTGCAGAAGATTTTTATTTTGATGAGGTCCCATTTGTTTATTCTTTCCTTTATGTCCCTTGCTCTAGGGGACATGTCAGTAAAAATGTTTCTGTGTGAAATATCTGAGATTTTCCTACCTATGTTCTCCTCTAGTACTTTAATGGTGTCACGGTTTATATTTTAAGTCTTTTATGCACCTTGAATTTATTTTTGTGTAATGTGTAAGTTGGTGCTTGAGTTTCATTTTTTTGCATGTAGCTGTCCAGTTCTTTCAACACCATTTGTTAAAGAGGCTATTTTTACTCCATTTTTTGTTGCTGCTCCCTTTGTCAAATATTAATTGACCGTAGAGACTTGGGTTTATTTCTGGGCTCTCTGTTCTGTTCCATTGGTCCATGTGCCTGTTATTATGTCAGTACCAGGCTGTTCTGATTACAGTGGTCTTGTAATATAGTTTAGTATCCATTGTGATCCCTCCTACTTTACTCTTCTTTCTCAAAATTGCAGCAGCTATTCAGGGTTGTTTATGGTTCCATATAAATTTTTGAAGTGTTTGTTCTATGTCTGTGAAATGTGCCATTGGTACTTTAATAGATATTGCATTGAATGTGTAAATTGCTTTGGGTAGTATGGACATTTTGATGATGTTAATTCTCCCAATCCATGAACATGGTATATGTTTCCATTTGTTTGTGTCTTCCTTGATTTCTTTCTTCAGTGTTGTGTAGTTTTCTGAATACAGGTCTTTTACCTCTTTCGTTAGGTTTATTCTTAGGTATTTTATTTTTCTTGTTGCTATATCAAATGGGACTTTTTCCTTGATTTCTGCTTCTGCTATTTCATTGTTGGTATACAGAAATGCCTTTGATTTCTGGATATTGACTTTGTATTCTGCTGTTTTGCCAAATTCATTTATTAGGTCAAGCAGTTTTTTGGCAGAGTCTATATGATTTTCTGTGTACAATATCATGTTATCTGCAAACAATGACAGTTTTGTTTCCTCCTTTCCAATTTGGATGCCTTTTATTTCTTTTTCTTGTCTGATCACTGTGGCTAAAACTTCCAATACTATATTGAATAGAAGTGGTGAAAATGGACATCCTTGTCTTGATCCTGATCTTAGTGGAAAAGATTTTAGTTTTTGCTCATTGAATATGATGTTGGCTATAGGTCTCTCATATATGGCCTTTATTATGTTGAGGAATGCTCTCTCTATTCCCACTTTGCTGAGTGTTTTTTATCATAAATGGGTACTGTACCTTATCAAATGCTTTTTCTGCATCTATTGATATGATCATGTGATTTTTGTCTTTCATTTTGTTTATGTGGTGTATTATGTTTATTGATTTGCGAATATTGTACCATCCTTGCATCCCTGGGATGAATCCCACTTGGTCATGGTGTATGTTCTTTTTAATGTATTGTTGGATGCAGTTTGCCAATATTTTTTTTTTTTGAGGATTTTAGCATCAATATTCATCAGCAATATTGGCCTGAAATTTTCTTTCTTTGTTGTGTCTTTATCTGGTTTTGGGATTAGGATGATGCTTGGCTCATAAAAAGAGTTCAGCAGTCTTCCATCTTTTTGGATTTTTTGGAATAGTCTGTGAAGGATAGGGGTTAGCTCTTCCTTCAATGCTTTGTAGAATTCTCCTGTGAAACCATCTGGTCCTGGGCTTTTGTTTGTAGGCAGTTTTTTGATTACTGCTTCAGTGTCATTTGCTGTTATTAGTCTGTTCAGGCTTTCTGCTTCTTTTTCATTGAGTTTATATTTTTCTAGAAAAGGAAGATTATATTTTTCTAAGAATTTGTCCATTTCACCTAGGCTTTCAAATTTCTTGGCATACAGTTCTTCGTATTAATTTCTTACAATCCTTTGTATTTCTGTGATATCAGTTGTAATCTCTCCTCTTTCATTTTTTATTGTGTTTATATGGGTATTCTCTCTTTTTTTCTTGATTAGTCTGCTTAAAAGCTTGTAGATTTTATTTATCTTTTCAAAGAACCAGCTCCTAGATTCATTGATCCTTAGAACTGTGCTTTTAGTCTCTATGTCATTTAATTCTGCTCTGATCTTGGTTATTTCCTCCCTTCCTCTTGCTCTGGGCTGTCTTTGTTGTTGTTCCTCGAGTTCTTGTAGATGTAGGGTTAGGTTGTTGGTTTGAAATGTTTCTATCTTTTTTTGGTATGCCTGTATCACTATGAACTTCCCTCTCTTAGACTGCCTTAGCTGTGTCCCATAAGTTTTGGGTTATTGTGAGTTCATTTTCTTTTGTTTCCAGAAACTTTTGATTTCTTCCCTAATTTCATTCTTGACCCATTCATTGTTTAATAGCATTTAATAGCATTTAATGCTATTTAATCTCCATGATTTTGAGTGTTTTGGATTTTTTTCCTTGGGTTGGTTTCTAGTTTCAGTCTCTTGTGGTTGGAGAAAATGCTTGGTATGTTTTCTATGTTCTTGAATTTGTTGAGGCTTGTTTTGTGTCCTATCATGTGGTCTATCTTTGAAAATGTTCCATGTGCATTTGAAAAGAATGTGTATTTAGCTTCTTTGGGATGGAGGGCTCTATATATGTCAGTTAAATCCATTTCTCGTAGGGCATTGTTCAATGCCACAATATCTTTGTTGATATTTTGTTTGGAAGATCTGTCCATTTTTGACAGTGGGGTGTTAAATTCCCCCACTATAATTGTGTTCCTGTCAATATCTTTCTTGAAGTCCTCTAAGATTTTCTTTATGTATTTGGGTGCTCCTATGTTGGGTGCATATATGTTTACAATGTTTATGTCTTCTTGGTGGATTCTTTCTTTGAGTATTATGAAGTGGCCTTCCAGGTCTCTCTTTATGGCTCTTCTTTGGAAATCTATTTTATCTTATATCAGTATTGCTACCCGGCTTTTTTTTTTTTCATATCCGTTTGCTTGGAAAATTTGTTTACGGCCCTTCACTTTCAGCCTGTGTAGGTCTTTTATCCTGAGGTGGGTGTCTTATAGGCAGCATATGTGTGGGTCATGCTTCCTTATCCATTTAGCTATTCTATGTCTTTTGGTTGGGGCATCTAATCCATTTATGTTTAAGGTTATTATTGATAGGTACTTATTCATTGCCATTTATGTGCTTGTGTTTCTCTTTCTCTCTCTCTTTTCCTTCCTTTCCTTAAAGCAATCCCTTTAGTATCTCTTGCAGAGCTGGTTTGGTGGACGTATATTCTTTTAGACTTCTTTTGTCTGGGAAGCTTCTTATTTGGCCTTCTATCTTGATTGAGAGACTTGCTGGGTAAAGTAGCCTTGGTTGCAGGCCTCTGATTCTCATTACTTGGAATATGTCTTGCCATTCTCTTCTGGCTTGGAGTGTTTTCATTGAGAAGTCAGCTGCTAGCCTTATTTGGGCTACGTTGTATGTTACTTCCTGTTTCTTCCTTGCTGCCTTTAAGATGCTCTCTTTGTCTTGGGATATTGCCATTTTAATTGTGATGTGTCTTGAAGTGGCCTCTTGGGTTCCTCTTAATTGGGACTCTCTGTGTTTCCTGGATTTGTGTGACTTTTTCTCTCATTAAATTAGGGAAGTTTTCTATTGTTACTTTTTCAAACAGACTTTCTATCCCTTGCTCATCTTCTTCTCCTTCTGGTATCCCTATTATATGGATATTATTATGTTTCATATTGTCTTGCATTTCTCTTAATCCCTCTTCATTTTTTCTGAGCCCCTTTTCCTTTTCTTGCTCATTCTGGGTGTTTTTTTCTACTTTGTCCTCTAGCTCACTGATCCAATCCTCTGCTTCATTGAGCCTGCTTTTGATTCCTTCTACTGTGTTCTTTAGTTCAGAAATTGTTTTTTTTTTTTTTCATTTTCTTTTGGCCCTTGTTGGTAGTTTCTCTTTCCTTTTTCATGTTGATATAGTTTGCAGTGAGTTCATTGTAGTTTCCCCGTAGTTTTTGGTAATTCTGTGAGCTCATTGAGCTTTCTGACAATCATTTCTTTGAACTCAATATCTGATAGTTGAGTTGCCTCTGTTTCATTTAGCATTCTTTCTGAGGCTTCCTCCTTTCCCTTCATTTTGGGATTGTTTCTTTGTCTTCTCATTGTTTGTGAGACTCTTTTTGTTAATCTCCGTTTTTTAAATTGATCTGTTCTAGTTCCCTGGGTTTATGGTATGAACTTCTGTGGTAGAATACCTGTGAAGGTATTCTACTGTGGTGCAAGTATTCAGTGGTGCAGTCTCTTTCAGGCATCCTGGTGTTCACAGCTTTCCCCTACTCTTTTTTTGTGATCAGCTGGAGGAGTAAGGCAAAATGGTTTAGGACGGCAAGACAGTGTTCTGTGATATTTACAGTAACAGCCAGTAGAGAAGAGATAGGAGATTTTTTGGATATGTATTGTGTTAACTGTGATCTTCCACCCCACTAGCCACTTTTTAGAAAGGATGGAAAGAAGATAAGACTCTTGTTGGGGAGGAAAGGATTGTGAGTTGGATCTAGAAAGCAGTGAGGCTGTGGGAGGTCAGATTCTGAGGTAGGGTAAGAGTAAAGAATAGTAGATAGGTGTAGTGTGTGAGAGAATAGAGTTAACCACTACAGTAACAGAGTTCGGGAAACCACAAAGTGGGCTGAGATCTGGGAGGGGTGTTGTGTAGTATTTACAATTATATGGAGTAGGTCTTATTTACAGTAATATTAGAGCAACAATCATTTGACCGAATCTATGGGATCTAGATAACAAGAATAGTATAAAACCTTCAGTAGTGTACTAATGGAACACAAATGAAGGACAGTAAATTAGCAGTACACTATGAATGAGATAACAGGGGAAACCTATCAAATGATACAGTATAACCTGCCAAGCAAAGAAGACTATACAGAAAGAAGAGGAATACCAAAATACTATTAAAATAAAAAATGTAAGAATAATGAAAAAAAGGTAATACAAATATGCAATAACTTGCAGGTTCAAAAAAAGGGAAAAAAGCAGAAGATGGAATGAAGAAGAGATAAATTTGGGAAGGAAGGAATAACACTAGAGTGAAAGAAAGGGGAGCATAAGGAATTGAGAGATATAAAAATAATAATTAAAAAATAAAAAGTTACTTTAAAAAAGATAAAATCAAACAATCAAAATTAACAAACAAACAAACAAAAAAACCTCTTGTTAATTTCTAACTGGCCAAACCAGTTTTTCTGGTCTTGCTGGCTTCAGCAGGCTCAGGGGCGATTGGAGTGCCTTTTCTCCCCTCCCAGTCAGAACTGTCAGTCTCTCACTTACTGTCCCCAGGGCTAGCCGAGTGGTCTCCTCAGAGCTGGTCCGGTGCCTCTCCGCAGGGCCCTCTGTGTGGGTCTGGGAGCTCCTAAGCACACTCTCCGGGGCTCACCACCGCAGGCTCCGGGATCCTGCAGACTGCTCGCACCTTTTCTGGATTCATGGTGTGAGCTCTGGGGATCCCGAGAGGTGCACACTTCCCCCGAGTTCACGGCCTGGGCACCCAGGATCCTGAGGGGGCACTCACTTCCCCCGAGTTCACCAGCGTGGGCTCCAGGATCCCATGGAGCCCCCACGCCTTTTCTGGGTTCATGGTGTGAGTTCTGGGGATCCTGTGGCACTCCCATGCCTTTTCCGTGTTCAGGGCTGTGGGGTCTGGGTCTTCCACAAAACCACACTATCTTCCGGTTGGGGGCACGGGCACACAGCCAGGCTGTCCTTGGTCGCACAGGCTAGGGCGCACACTCTTCCCAGGGCTATGCATGGGTGCTCCCAGCCCCTGTGAGATTGTGTCTCAGTCCTCACTCCCCTCTCTGTGCCTTCAAGCAATGAGGCTTCTCCTGCTGCTGCTCAATCCTTGTTTCACTGGGGAGGGAGCAGTTGATCCAGCTCTTTCCCAAGTGCCCTGAGGCAGACCTGGGAGCACCGGGCCTGGGGGCTGCAACCTCCCTGGTCCCCCTGCTAATCTCTGGGCCCTTATTATCCTGAAGCAGTCTCCTTACCGTCTGGTTTTTCAATGTCTGCTGTAATTTTTGATCTCCAATTTTCATAAATGTGGTGATATCATTGGCCTTTTGCTCTGTTTCTCTGTAGATCAGTCCGTTTTTCTCCCATGTGTAGGGAAAAGTGAAATCTCCCTCCTACCACGCCAACATCTTTCAAGTCCTTAAATTTGTTTCTTATTGTTCAAGTACAGTTGTCTCCATTTTCACACCACCACGCCCCACTGCCCCACCCATCCCTGCCTTCCACCTTGAAACCCACCCCCTTTGGCTTTTTCCATGTGTCCTTCATACATGTTCCTTGATGCCCCCCCATTACCCCCTATTATCCCTCTCTCTCCTCCTTTCCTATTACCGTCAGATTGTTCTTTATTTCAGTGTTTCTGGTTGTATCTTGCTTGCTTGTTTGTTTTGTTGATTACATTCCACTTATAGGTGAGATCATATGGTATTTTGCTTTCACCACTTGTCTTGTTTCACTTAGTATAATACTATCCAGCTCCATTCATGCTGTTGTGAAGGGTAGGAGCTCCTTCCTTCTTTCTGCTATGTAGTATTCCATTGTGTAAATGTACAGTAATTTTTTGATCCACTCATTTACTGATTGGCACTTAGGTTGCTTCCAGTACTTGGGTATTGTGAACTGTGCTGCTATGAACATTGGGGTACATAGGTTCTTTTGAATTGGTCTCTTTGATTTCCTTGTCTGTATGCTTTAGGTTTGACCTTTCTTCTGTTTGTGTGGGCTCTCTTGTTGTACTTTGGCTTTACCTGTCGGTGGCTCCTGTGTTGGTGGGCTCTCCCCTCCAGTGGGCTTACTAGATATTGCAACTTTCACCTTGTGTTGCATGCTATAGTACAGGTGTTGGTTAACAAAGCAGTGTAACCAGACAACCAAACCTATGCCAGGAAAAAGAACCCCCTACAGCATCAGCATTCTTACCTGCAGTTGCACTAAGATTAACATGAGATTTTTCTTGCTTCTTGAGGTAGTCCTGTAATGCAATGAATTCCCCTCTTACGACTACTTTCACAGTGGCCCATAGAATTTTGGGTTGTCATGTGTTCATTTTCATTTATCTCAAGGTAACTTTTGATTTCTTCTTTGATATCACTGTTAACCCATTCATTATAGTAGCATGGGTTAATAACATGTTATCTAGTTTTCATGTGTTTGATTGTTTTTCAGTCTTTTTTCATTGTAACTGATTTCTAGTTTCATACATTGTAGTCAGAGAAGATGCTTGATATGATTTCAGTCTTCTTGAATTTATAAAGAGCTTCCCAGACATCCCTCCCCCAAAAAGGCTAAAGAAATTCATTACCACCAAACCAGTATTGCAAGAAATGCTAAAGAGGAGTGAGCAATGGGGAAAAATTGAGACAACTATAATTGAACAACAATAAAAAAAGAACAAAGAGAAAATAGAGATAAACATAGGTATAAAGAATAAAATGTCAATAAATAAGTACATATCAATAACTTTAAATGTAAACAGATTAAATGTTTACATCAGAAGACATAGGGTAGCTGAATGAATAAGACAACATGATCCATATAAATGCTGTCTAGAAGAGATTCACCTCAGAACAAAAGATATACACAGACTGAAAGTGAAGGGATGGAAAAAAATTCCATGCAAATGGAAATGGGAAAAAAACCTGGGGTAGAGATACTTATATCAGACAAAATAGACTTCACAACAAAAGCCATAATGAGAGACAAAGAAGGACATTACATAATACTAAAAGGATCAATCCAAGAAGAGTTTATTATAACCCTTGTAAACATATATGCACCTAACATAGGAGCACTTAAATATAAAAAGAAAACCTTGGTGGACATTAAGATTGAGATCAGTAGTAATGCAGTCATAGTAAGAGACTTTAATACCCATTGACATCAATGGATAGATCTTCCAGACAAAAAACTCAACAAGGCAACAGTGACCTTAAATGACACACTAAGCAGATGGATTTAATTGACATGTACAGAACATTTTATCCCAAATCATCAGAATATACATTCTTTTCAAGTGCACATGGAACATTCTCTAGGATAGACTACATGTTAGGACACAAAGTTTCTTAGTTCTCTTTCACTGCTCTGGCTTTTCAGATCTCTGCAGGCCCATGGAAAATGGCCTGTGTTACCTGAGAAGATGGGCATATTTTCTGAGTCAGGGGACCAACTCCATGGGTGGAATGTGGTACATGATGGGGTTCCAAATCTGTGAAATCCCAGTGTTGTCCCCTGAAGCCAGACACTTCCAGCAGTGCAGCTGTGTTGTGTAGGGGTGGGATGAACTGGGGGAAGCTTGCCATTGCCTTTGCTGCTTTGCTCTCCTAGTAGTGGAGACTGGCAGACCTCTGTGCCCTTCCCTCTCTGTCTCCAACCAACCTTGGGTTTAATCACAGATTGCTTCTGCTGCTCAGGGAAAAAATGTTTCTGTAGTACCAGTTCTTGGGTTTGCAGTTAATGTGCTCTGCAACCCAACACACAACTTCTATAGCTTCTGGGGTCTGCTGCTAGCTCTAGGAGGGTGAGGGTAGATGAGATCTGGGAGGCTGAGGGGAGTCAGCTGGGCTCCGTGGCTTTGTTTCTCTGTCTGGATGCCAATTGTCAACTGTGGCTGCACCCTTGTGCTCCATTCCTGTCCATGTCTCTGGGTTCAGCGGCAGCTTGTACTGACAACTCCTGCATGAATGCTCACTATATCTCTTTTTGTTCCTCTTGGCTGAAGGGAGTTCCAGCAGCAACCTGAGTTGTCCCCTCTCTGGGATGAGACCTGCAGTGAGCTCCAGGCTGTGAGCTCTGGGCTGCATCTCTGGCACCCTCTCAGACTTTCTCCCTCCCCACCTCCCCAGTTTGCTCCCTCTTGCCCACTTTTAGATGTTTCAATGTATGGCTCTCTCAAATGTGTTTGTGCATTGGGCAGGGAATCCTTTGTTGAATTATAGCTGTTCAAATTGTTGAAATGTCAACAGGAGATACCAAGGGGACCTATCATACCACCATTGCTCTGATGCCACTCAAAAGAATGGTTATTTTCAATAGAAGCAATTAAGTCTGTAAAATATTGAAGTATGTATCACCTTACTAACTGTGGATTGAAAGAAGCAGGAACCAAATGAATGGGGCATCCAGTAATTATCTTAAAAGGTGAAATTTTATGAGCTCCAAATGGGGATTTTTTTCTTTTTCTTTTTTTTATCGATCATCTGGGTTTTATTGATAAATGGGACAACTGTAATAGCAGTTGTCCCATTTTCCCCTTTCACCCCCCTCCACCCTGCCCACCCCTCCCACCCACATTCCCCCCCTTTAGTTCATGTCCATGTGTCATAAGTTCTATGCTACTTAAGTTTTATGCTCTATCCTAGATGTAGTCTATCTGGATGAATGGTTGTCACACTTTCGTATTGTTCATTTCTCTGTCTGTTCTGGTTGTTTTTTTGTTTCTAAATTTTTGTTGTCCTTAGTTTTGGTTGTGTGAGGAGGCACACTGTGTCCATCTACGCCTCCATCTTGGCTGGAAGTCCCCAAATGGGGATTTAAAAGGACCAATGGCTTGCTTGTTCATTTTGTTGATTAGGTTCCACTTAAAGGTGAGATCACATGGTATTTGTCTTTCACCACTTGGCTTATTTCACTTAGTATAATGCTCTCTAGTTCCATCCATGCTGGGATGGAACTCCTTCTTTCTTTCTTATTTTAAAGTTATTATTCTATTACAGTTGTCCCAATCTCTATATAATCTTTTTATTTATTGTCAGTCATTTACCATTCATTTTTATTTTGTTCTTTTTTTCCTCTCTATAGTCTTTTGATTTCTTATATTATTTGTTCTTTGACCCAGTAGTTGTCAAATATAATCAGCGATATTGAAATTAAGAAAAATATGACAGTAACCAGAAGGGAGGTGGGAGGGGATAATGGAGGGAAAGGGGGAAAAGGATTTCAGGAACAACTATAAAGGACACATAGACAAAACTAAGGGGGGGTGGAATCAGGGAAGGGGGGTGGGGATGGCGGGTGTAGGGGGAATGGTGGGGGGAATATACAAACAATTCTACTTGAACAATAATAAAATGTAAACAAACTAACAAACAAAACAAAGCAAAAAGGACCAATGGTAATGCTCATGGCCAAGGTACTTGGAAGATCTTTACAAATTTTTCCAGCTGAACCTTCATAATGTTATAGTCTATTTTACTAAACCCGAGGATTGAGGATGATAAGCACAATGAAAATGTAAGGTCTGCCACACAACAAAGACTTGCTGAAGTACCTGACTAGTCAAATGTGTTCCTCAATCATTATGGAGTTTGAGAGGAGTTCCTCGGGCAGAGATAATCTTTTTTAACAGGACTTTAGCCATAGAAGAGGGGGTAGCTTGTCTACAAAAGAAAGCTTCAGTCCACTGAGAAAACATACAGATTATAACTAAAACATATTTATATCCATGAGATGGGGCAAGGAGTGTAAAATCTATCACAGAGGTGATGCTGAGCTCTTTTTATTGTGTCATATCAGGTGATGCAGGATTAGTTCATCTTGTTCTTGAGAAAGCTCACTTTGATTACTCGATTAAGGGAGTGTCTGTTAGAGTTCTCCATTGTGAAGCTACACTTTCCCCTTTGTAATTAATGGGTATTTAGATCAATAGTATTTGAAACTGTGTAAATATCTTCACCTCAGTGGCAATTTATCCATTTATTTATATATGGCTATCTATACTCATCTTTTCCTACTTTATTCAATGTGTTATAATTTCTTACCACCATTATTTATTTTGATGCTCAAATTATCCCTGGTTTGGTCAATGAAAGCCCCTCAGTCTGGCTTTTCTGTCCTTTTGACATGCCCCCCTCAGTGGTTAGCATTTTCTTACTTTCTGGCACAACAAGATGTTCCAGGCTCATCTTGTACTTTCTCAACACTGGCCCTCAAATCAGCCATTTCTAAGGAGCCCAGGCCCCTTTAGGTGGAAAATGGTATTTATAAGCTAAGATCTGGGCATGAAGTACATTCATTGCTATAAAGTTTTAACACTCTATCAGTGGAGAGAAGTAGAGAGTGTGTGATTTTATATACAACACACATGTAAATATCTGTATCTATCTTTATGTATTAATATTTATCTATGTAACTATCATCTATCTGTATAGAAAAACATAAACTTATATTCAGTTTCAATCTCTGAGTTCATACGGTTAATTCTGTTTTTCTTTCCTTCTAAGGATGAGAATCAGTGACTCCCTTCTCCAAAAGTGAGAAACCTGGTTTTCATTATCTTTAATATGTTTACTTCTTTAATCAGTTCTCTTTTATGTAGCCAATCTTCACTCCATCTCTTTCCATTAATGGATGCCCTCCTTTAGGCTATGGCTGCTTTTGCCTGGCTACCCCTGGTGCAATGTGTCCATATGTGCATGAACAGATTTCTCATTTGGGCTCCCACACTCATACCAGGTTGCCGCTCCATGTGGATACCCTCCCACCCTACTTAGTCTCCAAGCTGGAGCCACTGTGACTCCCTTCTCTGTTCCTACAATGTATGTCTACCCACAATGCTTTGTGTCACCTATTGTCTTTAGAACTGAATTATTCAGAAAGGGAAGGGCAGGGAAGGAGATACAAAGGAAGGGAACAGAAGGGAAAAGAAAGGAAGGGAAGAGAGGGGTACTAAAGGGAGAGAGGAGCTGAGAAAGAAAAGGAAGAATCCTGTGTACTTCTGAAACTGATGAATACTTGTAGCCTTTCTGCCCAATCATTAACTAATCAAAGTTATCTTTTATTCCATGTTTATTGTGTTAAGACAGTTGAGAGTTGAGGATGAAATACAAAGAATATAAGAAAACATGTTTCCTGTATTTCAGAATCATCAGGTGAGATGAGATGAAACATTAAATCAAAACTAATAATATAATAAGTGCCTCAACTGAGTGTTTAAAAAATATGTGTTCCAAAAAGTATAGAATTAAATTATGAATGTACTTTCTAAACAATGAGAAAATCACAGTGGATTAACTCTCATTTATCTTAATATATCAAGTCAGAGTTCTGAAAAAGGTCCACCCAATCAGTGATTGTGATGACCAAAAATAATTAGTCACAGGCTCCTACTGATTTGGTTCTACAGATTCTGCACCCCCCCATACTGTGAAGGAAGGCATTAGAGAATACTCTTATGAAGAGCTATTTATTGAGTTGGTATATAATATACAATATAGAATATTCAAAATAAAACATGATAAAAATATCACTACTGCTGTTTACTACAATTAATTCTTGTTTATATTAAAGTTTGTTGATAAAATTATAAGAAATTTGTATTTTTGATTAGTGCTAAGGAAGAGGAGATGGTACTAAGTTGGGGTGGATGAACGCTTACATATCTGGCTCTTATTTAGGCACCACCCTTATATTACACAATATATAATACTCTGTATAGACCCTGGAAAAACTAAATGAATGTACAGAATCCCTAGTTACTCATCAAGTGCAGTAGGTTAAACCTATTTTCATTTCTGGGTTTTATTCACACAGTACATTGAGATCTCTGGTGTCAGGCATGCAGCTCTCTTAAAGAACAAGGAAAGTCACGCTCCACTTATAGTCTCATTTCTCAACTCAGCCATTAGAACAATGGGTTTTCGTGGTTGAATAATTCCTTGAGAGTCTAATTCCACAGGGATCTGCAAATGTTAAATAGCATATGAGAACTAGTTAATGAAGTGCTGTCCATAACAGAGGCAAAGTAGATGAGGTACATTGAGGATAATAATGCTTTATAAACATGTAAAAATTACTCTTAGCATAATATATCCTTGATTCATTATATTTATATGGTAAGCTGTCTCAACACTGGTCAGTAGTGAGAACATTCATCAATACATTCATTCAAGAAAACATCAATACAGCACCTATTCTGTGCCTGGCCAGAGACAAAATCATGTTGGTTTATGTTTGTTTTTGGTTGAAATTTTAAACAAAAGAATGAATTTTTAAAATTTAAACCAAATTCTTAGACATTATGGCAAGCTATTTGGAAAAGCCATACAGTATAAATTTTGTGCATGCTGGAACTTGCAAGGTAATCCCGAGTACATGTTATATAGTTTAATTATTTGAATCATCCTTGACTTCTAAAGAGTCAGTCACTTCTCCCTGTGGAAACTTTTCAGTTTCATGATGGGAAAAACTCTTTGTGAAGTGTTGTGCCTGTTGTCTAATATCTCCTGGCTGCCAAGTATAGTATAGATGGTGAACTTCTGAAAACCTGTCTAGTGTTTAGACTAATTTTTAAGCTCTATTCTCATTCAGTCACTCTCTCAGTGTTGGGGGAGCCACCAACATGGTAATCTTCTGATATCATTTACTGAAGATGCATGAAAATTGTCATGAAGGGTGAGAAGCACCAATCATCAATGACTGGGAGCTTGCAGGGAATGTCTGCCTCATCCCAAGTGTGTCAGAGGGCCCACTCTTCCTCAGGGATGAGGGCCCTGTTTTTACACACTTATAGGACTGCTACACAGCTGCCCAAAGCCACAAGTAAGATGCAAACCACCTCCATCCTCCACCTCTTCTGATAGAGCCTACTTAAGGGAAGGAACTACATAATAAATGTACAAATCCTAGAAATAACCCTTATTATAGGGCCTTGCTTGACATGAGTCAAGGGCAACTGTTCTGTATGTTCTTCAGAAAAGAGATTCCAGTTCTTTCTACTAAAGTAAAGCCTTTCTATTTTATAATTTCAAATGGAATGTATATCCTTCTCCTGTACACAGAACAACACACATAAAAAGCTCACTGCAAATGTTATTTGTTAAATTTTTCAAATTAAATAATTTAAAATTTGTATCCAAATCTCCAGATCAAATGCAAAAACAAAACAAAACAAAACAAAAAACAAACTTCTTTAAACATTCCCCGCATCACTGGGAATTTATGAAAGGAATAAAATGAGGTACTAGAGTTAAAAACACTCTTAGGTACAAAGAAAAGGCAGAGAACCAAACTGGATGGTTTAATGATAAAGGATTAGGTTAGATGGTATGACTGATGATTCCGCCTGCAGTAGTGATAACAGAGCAAAGAATGGGCTCTGGACTTGATGGGAAAGGCCCCTGGAGGGGCTTTGGGAGTGAACTAGGACTTGAAGGATGGGAACAGAATGAGGAATAGAGCAAGAACGTCAGAGAGCTCTTGTTAAGATGTAAACAATCCCAACGTGATTGCAGCAGGGCTCCTGGAAGGAGGGCTGAAGTAAGCAGATGGCCCTGGACTGTGGGAGTTCTTCACATCAGGCAGAGATGCTTTAACAAGTGATTCTCAACCTTGGCTGCACATGAAAACCAAAGGAGGTGCTTTTAAAGCCACACAAGAGGAATTATTTTAGAATATGAGATGACCTAGGCATAGGATTTTTCAAAGCTCCTTGCTGATTTCATTGTTCAGCCAGGGGTTGAGAACCACTATCACAATTTAGCTTCTCTAACTTCTGGAGAAGAAGAGCAGTGTTCAAAAGTCATGACCCATTATTATCATTGTACTTCAGGGCTGTGCACAGTGCTTGCACTCCCTTCCAGTGGATTTGAAACCAAATTTAAACTTTTCTCAAAGGACTCTGCATCCTCATGTCACACTAACTGCATTAACTCTAGATGGCCTTTTTAGTTGGGTATTTATAAATCACAGACTTAGCTCTCCAGACTATTGGGATCTTAAAGCTTTGCAGATGACTGCAAACAGATTCTCTGGCCAACGGAACAAATTACCAAACAATGAATGAGCACACTCATGCATATATATGTATATATACATGTATACATATATAATACGTGCATGTATACATATATGTATCTCAGTTTAAGAAAAACTTTTAGTCAAGCATTACTTATGCAGAGTGGTAATGTGTTAAGTGTCTGACCTGTGTTTCTTTGCAAGGCTTGAAGGAGAAGTTCTGCAGAACTTTGACGATAGCAAGCTTCATGTTCATGAAGGCAAACCTCATGCCAATGCAGTTTCGGGGTCCATTTCCGAAGGGCATGTATATGTAAGGATTTATGCTGTCCTTGTTTGACTTACTGAACCTGTTTCCACAACAGTAAATGAAAACAATTATTGAAGCATAAACACCACAAGAGCTACATGTTTGAGGTTCTCACTTAGGCTCCTCAACCAGTAGTACACAGGCTACTTGTGTGGACTAGTCAGTGAGATCCTGCTCTGGTTATTTTGTTGTGGGAATTATTGTGAGATCCTTTTCATTCCCCTTACCCTAAAGGAGATTTCAGTCTCAATGAAGAGATTATATGAATGCTGTTTAAAGGAAAATCTCTCCTTTTTTATTCCTCAACATTTGATTACATTAAGAATAAAATGAATTTGGGAGAGTGAACATGACATTATGGTTTTATTTATTTATTTTGGTCTCCATAGAAACTGTCAAAATTGCCAGTGCCAATTGTATTTCAAGTCATCATGGCAGTGTACTGGGAACTGTTTTCGGTTAGCAAGAATCTTGTCTCAGATAAACCTCTTTGGCTATGATACGGCCACTGCGCAGAGCTGGTTATATACTTTTAAAAGATTCTTATATTTTGGAGTACATTGGAATATTTATAGATGGTGTGCCTTAAAATAATATGGGAGTCTGGAGGATGGTAGAAGTGGCGCTGACAGTGCACCAGATGTAGGTTGATGGCTGTAAGGCAGGTGATGGGACATATAGATGCATTAAAGGCATTTCGTGGATACAAGTATATGCCATAGTTTCTATATGACATATAAAAGTGCTTTTTATATGTCAAATACACAAGTATTTGTCAAACATTTGTGTAAATGTCAAACATTTTCCATAATAGGCATTTTTTAAATGTTTGGTTTGTAACTGCCTTGCCCACTTCCTGCAACGGTCAGCACTTACTCTCTGTTGATGACTGAATGATCAAAGAGAAGCACAGTCAGTGCTCTCTAGTTTCATGTTCATGAAGGCACAGGGTGGGAGGTGGTGGGATAGGGGTGGAAATGCTGAACTTGGAGGAACCACAGAGGTTCCTGGTCCAGGAAACAGGATTTGGCCGTCTCTAACTTCTTCCTACAAGTACTATGTGTAGACATTAAGCTAGAACTAAGAACATTGCAGCAAATGAGACAAGGTCCCTAACATTAGGGACCTTATAGTAAAGCTAATGAAAGTCTAGATCCCAGCTAGTGCCCCCAGTAGTTCGTTCCAATTTTGCTTATCAATACAACAAATGGGAAAAATCAGCTCTTTCTAGAGTTCAAGCTGTGTCCAAAGTCAGAACTGGCTCTGAATTCCCAGAAGAATAAGCTAAAGACCACCCTAGGGGTAGTATCTCAGACATAAAGAGAACAGATGACTTCTCTTTAGTAGTCACCAAATATTGAGAGTAGGAAGAAGCTGATGCAGGACTGTAGCCAAACACAGCTCCAGGGACCCGTGCTCACCTCTGCCCTGAGGCTGCTTAAACCATCAGGGGTTTTCAGCCTGTACAGGTTGTCAGCCTGCACTCTCCCAATAATGCTAAAGGAATAGCAGCCAATGTTTATAAAAAATGGAATGTGGGAACAGTAGTGGTAAATTCAGAGAGTTAAAGAAAACAGAAGAACTTAAAGAAACTAAAAAATCCTGTACTTCTAAAATCAGGTAATGGTTAAGTAGTTTATGACATATGCATACAGTCATATATATGAATACAGTATATATGTACATTGTATATATACCATATACAGTGTATATTATACTGTGTATGATGGTTATATATACTAGAACATTATTTATAGTTTACTGTTAAATAAAGCAGTTCAAAATAAAAACATATTACTATTTTAGTTTTTAAAAATTTGTATATGCCTAGGAAAATGTCTATAATTACATACATCACATTATTAGTAATGAAACCTATCTTAAGATAGTAGGACTATGGAGAAATACAATTTTCTTTAGTTTGAGTTTGTAAAATTTTGACAACAACGATCACTCTTGTAATAGAAGTAAATATCTAAAAATAAAAACATACATATAAATGATTGTACAACCATAAATTTGTACTAACAGACATCAGAACATCCTCCAACCAGTCCGAATCAGGGAGGATTCCCTTTCCCAGGGGCTCAGTACCTTTCAGGACGGAATTCCTCAGGCTCTGACCAGTACTCTGGGTCTCGGTGAAGAGTAAAGCTTGGCACCATCACCACTGTCCCTTTGGGAATGAACACCCCATTGATTTCCACATCTTTCTTACAGACCCTCTCAAGTCTACCAGCAATTGGGAATAATCTGAGAGATTCATTCAACACCATGTCAAGATACTCCATCTGGAACAGGGCATCATAAGTGGGAGGTGCCTAGGAAGAAAGAAAGAGGTTTTGACAAACTGAAGTTTGGGATCAACTTTCAGCATAGTCTATGTAGTTCTATAGAATGTTAGGAGCTCCAAAGAATACCTTGTTTTGGTAAAGGGCCTTAGGATTTATAGACATTTTAATATCTATCATGTCCTTTGACCTGCTAAAGGGCCCTTTGAGATGTGTGGAGTAGTTATCTCTATGGGAGACTTTGGGACAATTCTCTGAACAGGACCCAAAATCCCTCACATTGCCATGTAGTGATTTTTCCATCTCACATGAACAGATGTGACTAAGAGACTATGACTCTTACTCTTTTTTGATGACTCTTATCCTTAACAAAAATATGCCGAAGTCACTGTATCCTTCAAAAGAGAGGCCACTTCTGTACCAAGGAAAGAGAATGTACAAAAGAGAAAAATCTCTATCTGACATCCATTTTTTAGTTGAAACACTCTGCGTGCATGGGCATGGACAATGCAGGGGGGATTGACTGTAGGAGTAGTGCGGATGGGGCAGGGGAGAGCAAAGGGAGAAAAGGCAGGACAACTATAATGGAATAACAACAAAAATAAAATTAAAGAATTCCACTTGTTAACTTTTTAGATGATATATATAAAATTTGGAGGGAAACTGTATTATATAGAAACTATAAATAATTTGGAAAGAAATGAGTTTCTTTCTAAAGCAAATATGGTAAAAGAAGGGTAGGACTGGATGCTAGCTATTAGAGTACATAGTTCATTCTAGTGGAAGTTATAAACAGGTCCCACTCAGTCCCATGCTGCCTTGCTGGAACAGTCTCCTAGTTGTTGCTTCAGGGGTTGACTGGTAGCTGTGAAGATCTCAAACAAGACTCTCCAGCCCCAGAGGCCAGTCTCTTCCCACCACAAAGAATTCCACTTTTGTCAGATATCTGAAAACAGTGTGGGTAACATTTGGTATCACTTGGTGTCATATTGAAGAAGCAATATCGTAGAGGCTAAAGGTTTGGCTAATGGCTTCTTCACCACTAACTACATGACTCGTGTATGAGTTACTTCACGTCCCTGTAGCTCAGTTTTTTTATACGTTACATGGAGATAATTAGAGTTGACACTTCATAGATTGTGTGGCAGAGGTATTCACAGCTCGCCCAATACCCATGTAGTCTCCACATCTCTCAGCCTATTTGAAGTTAGGGAATTTGCAGAGGCTATTGTTAGGGTTGTGAGCTGAGGTGACATATGTCAGTTCAGGGTGAAAACATATGAATATTGACTTCCAGCCAAGATGGAGGCATAAGTAGACACATTGTGCCTCCTTGCACAACCAAAAGAAGGACAACAAGAATTTAAAAACAAAAAAAACAACCAGAACTGACAGAAAATAGAGCTGTATGCAGTCTGACAACAAAGTAGTTAAAGAAGAAACATCCATCCAGACCTGTAGGAAGGGCAGAGATGTGCATCCAGGCAGAGAGGACTCTCGGCAAAGGGAGAGTCCTGGTGGAGGATGGGGGCAGGAAAGGCGGTGACTGGTGGATCCAGTGAAGTGGTAGATTGTGGAATGGGGTGGGCAAGGCTGCAGCTGGCTGGCAAGGCAACAGCTGGTGGACCATCAAGGTGGTGGATGGTGGAGCAGGTGGTCCCCCATTTGTGCAGATAAACTGAGAACAGCTGGGGAGCAAAGTAGACCTCACAACCTGGGTTCCCGGCACAGGGAAATAAAGCCTCAAATCACTGATTGAAAACACCTGTGGGGGTTGAGGTGGCAGCGGGAGAAACTCCCAGCCTCACAGGAGAGTTTGCTAGAGAGACCCACAGGGTCCTAGAATGTACACAAGCCAACTCACCCTGGAATCAGCACCAGAAGGGCCCCCTTTCTTGTGGGTAGCGGGGAAAGTGACTGAAATCTGGTAAAGAGCAGAGCAAGTGCCATTGTTCCCTCTTGGACCCCTCCACCACATATGGTGTCACAAAGCAGAGACACAGGTTGCCCCGACCTGGTGAATACCTAAGGCTCAGCTCCTTGTACATAGCAGGTGTGCTGAGACAAAAAAAAAAAAAAAAAAAAAAAAAAAAAAAAAAAAAAAAAAAAAAAAAAAAAA
>PVIA01013472.1:0-11625 GCA_004024845.1 Tonatia bakeri | reverse complement strand
GTGATGGGAAGAAACTGGGACTCTAATCAATGGTGTGGATCAGAAGAAAGAAAGAAACATTCAACTAGAAAAGAATGAAGAAACAAGAATTCCAAAAAAATGAGGAGAGGCTTAGGAACCTCCAGGACACCTTTAAACATTCCAACATCTGAATTATAGGGGTTCCAGAAGGAGATGATGAAGAGCAACAAATTGAAAACTTATTTGAACAAATAATAAAGGAGAACTTCCCCAATCTGGCAAAGGAAATAGACTTCCAGGAAGTCCAGGAAGCTCAGAGAGTCCCAAAGAAGTTGGACCTAAGGAGGAACACACCAAGGCACAACATAATTACATTACCTAAGCTTAAAATGAAGGAGAGAATTCTAGAAGCAGCAAGAGAAAAGGAGGCAATTACCTACAAAGGAGTTCCCATCAGACTGTCAGCTGATTTCTCAAAAGAGACTTACAGACAAGAAGGGGCTGGAAAGAAGAATTCCAAGTCATGAAAAGCAAGGACCTACATCCAAGATTGTTCTATCCAGCAAAGCTTTCATTTAGAATGGGAAGGCAGATAAACTGCTTCTGAGATAAGGTCAAGTTAAAGTTCAGCATCACCAAGCCCTTGTTATATGAAATGTTAAAGGGACTTATCTAAGAAAAAGAAGATGAAAAACATGTACAGTAAAATGACAGCAAACTGACAATTATTAATGACCACACCTAAAACAAAAACAGAAACAAACTAAGCAAACAACTAGAACAAGAACAGAATCACAGAAATGGAGATCACATGGAGGGTTAGCAACAGGGAAGTGGAAGGGGGAGAAGGGGGGAAAATGTATTGAGAATAAGTAGCATAAATGGTAGGTAGGAAATAGACAGGGGGAGGGTAAGAATAGTATAGGAAATGTAGAAGCCAAAGAACTTATATGTATAAACCATGCACATGAACTAAAGCGGGGAAATGTGGGTGGGAAGAGGTGTGCATGGTGGAAGGGAAAAACGAGGGGGAATGGGGCAAGTGTAATAGCATAATCAATAAAATATATTAAAAAACATGAACATCTAGTGAGCAACACTCTAGGTCTTTATTCCTCAACAGCATGAAGGCCTGTGTTCAAGAGAATGAAGCTTTAAGAACATGGAGCCTTTTAAGCTTAGTTTTCTAGGAACTATGTGGAGCAGAGACTCCCACTCCCATCCTCCTCTAACAATCTATGTTTGAACGTAATAATTTCAGTTGGAAATAATCCTTTGCTATGTAAAGGCACTGAGAATTACTGGCTAATCTGTAGCTGTGGCTTGCCTTACTTTGTCCTACTACATAATTTTTATAATTGAATTTACTGTGTGATGTTGCTTAATAAAATCATGTGGTTTCAGGGGTACAATTCTGTAATGTTATCATCTGTATATTGTATTGTGTGTTGACCACCCCAAGTCCAGTCTCCTTCCATCACCATATCCCCCTATAATGCCTTCCACCTTCCCCACCCCCCTGACCCTCTGATAATCACCACACTATTGTCTATGTGTGCATGTGTTTTGCTTAATTGTTTTCTCTTTTTCACTCAGTCACCCAACTCCCTTGCCCTATGACAGCTGCCAGTCTGTTCTCTGTGACTCTGTTTCTATTTTTAATACCTAATATTTTTAAAGATTAAATGTATTTACAAATGTAAGGCATTTAGAACAGACATATATAGTTAGAAGTATGCAGCTATAGTGTTGTTATTGTAATTGTAATTATTAATATAAAAGGGAGAGATCATAATGATTTAGCTAGTCTCTGTCTCTTAGTGACCCCATCTTACAATAAAAATCAATCCCACTATACACTTACCCTGAGATAAAAGATAATCTCTAATTTAGTTAGACTCTAAAATGTATTTTTTTTACCTTATATCTGAAGGACCTATGACACAGAAAGGTCTTAAGATTCTCCAAAACCACAGTCTGGACTCAAACTCATGTTTTCTACTTCCTACCCTATGTTCTTTCCTATATACCAGGTTTCTCCTAGACCGCAAAGTTTACCCAGAGGTGTAGATTGCAATAATGGTGCCAGTTATCCACCTCATCCTGTGTCCATGACCTTAGTCATCTAATTTTGTTCTCTTATTTTATAATGCTGAGGTTGGTCATGTTGCATGCATTGCACCAAAGGAATGTGGCTAAGTGTGATGCAAGCAGAGTTTCAAAAGGTACCCGTATGATTGGGCTTCTTGCTCTTTCTCTCTGCCATCGCCTGAGAAGAACTCACCCATGCTAGTTGTCTGGACTAAGGGAGATGTGGAGAATGTGTGGAGCTGAATCAGTCCAACCAGCTTAGCTATGGCCATTCTAGATCAGCCAAGAACCAGACCAAAGCAAGTCCAGCCAATATCAACAGAGATGACTACACAGGCACTTGAGTAATATATGTTTATTATTAATTGCCACTGAAGTTTTTAGTTTTTCACTTGTCATTATTGTGATAACAGACAACTGATAAGCGAGGAAAAGAAACTTTTTTCAAATACCTTATATATCTGTGAATAACACACAATACCTATATTTATTTGTTTGCTTTTGTTTCTTTACACCCTTTCTAAATAGCCCAGGTAAAATAATTAATGCTTGTGTTTTGTGCAAAAATTCTCCTAGGAAGTGGTGAGGAGGCACTCTTGCTAAGGTTTCACTTTCTCCCTCCCTCTCCAGGTATCACCCACTCACCTTATTGGGAAACGTAGCATCAATCTCCTTCTGCAGTTTCTGCTGCACATCAGGGTGAGTGGCCAATAAATACATAAGGAAGGAGAGAGAAGTGCTAGTAGTCTCATAGCCAGCAAAAATAAAGATAACAGATTGGGCTACAAGCTCCAGATCAGACAAAGCTAAAAGGAGAAAAAAGATATTTTATAAAGAAGGTCAATGCACAACATTATAGTTTAGATGATGACAAGTCCAAATAAAATTCCCAAACCCCTATGGGAAAAATTATAAAAGCAATTCAACTTAAATTGGGAGTGTTTCACACTCTGATGTGTATGTTACAGAGCCAGAAAAAGGCAAAAATTGTCTTAATTTAGTTTTTCACAAGGTCTATACTATCTTCAACCATCTGCATCTGTTTATTATATCCTCTCCATAACATTGCTGTGTAGTTGCAAGACCTATGTCTTTTTGCATAATGTGCACAGTTTTATCAGCATGTCCATGGCAGAATCTTAAAAGCAGTTTAGCTATAAGTAATTTGGGATAGGATTCTACCCCCAGGAAAAATTTAAATTATTCTAGATAAAATGTACTTGGAAAAATTTTGAGAGACTTTGTCTTGAGGATTATTCAGGGAAAATTTAAAGGATCTTTCATCAAACATGTTTGTAGAAACTTAAGAGAACAATATTGGACCACAAATAAAATATGGTTACTCTAAGTATCACCATGGACCAGCATCATCAGCAGTATCTGAAAAGTTATAGAAATGCAGAATCTCAAGCCCTATACTAGAACTACTGAATCACAATGTGAACTGTCAAGAGATGTAGTGATTTGCAGAAGTAGAACAAAAATCCAAAAATTTATATGAAAATACAAAAGACTGTGAATAGCCACAACAATCTTAGGAAAGAACAAAGTTGAAGGTATCACAGTACCTAATATCAAACTGTACTACAAGACAATAGTAACTAAAATAGCATGGTACTGGCATAAAAACAGACATATAGATCAATGGAACAAAATAGGGAGCCCAAAATAAACCCATGCCTATGTGGTTAATTAACATATGACAAAGGAGGCAAGAACATACAATGAGGTAAAAACAGTCTATTCAATAAATGGTATTTGGAAAATTTGACAGTTATGTGCAAAAATAAAAGGAACTACACCACTTTTTTACACCATATACAAGAAAAAACTCAAAATGTATTAAAGACTTCAATGTAAGACTTGAAATCATAAAAATCCTAGAAGAAAACATAGGCAATAAAATATCTGATATTTTTCTTAGCAATATTTTTTTTCTGACATATCTCCTTGGGCAAGGGAAACAAAACAAAAATAAATAAATAAATAAATAAATAAATAAGACTGCATCAATCTAAAAAGTTTTTGTATAGCAAAGGAAACCAACAAAACAGAAAAAAAAGCTACTGAATGGGAGATGATATTCATCAATGATACATTCAATAAGGGGCTAATACCCAAAATTTATAAAGAACTTGTACAACTCAACACCAAACCCAACTCCAAACAATCCAAACAAAAAATAGGAAGAAGAACTGAATAGACACTTCTCCAAAGAGGGTATACAGGTGACCAATAGACATATGAAAAGATGCTCAATGTCATTAATTATCAGAGAAATGCAAATTAAACCCACAATAAGATATCATGCTATACATGTCAGAATGGCTATCATCAATACATCAACAAATGACAAGTGCTGGCAAGGTTGTGGAGAAAAGGGAATCCTCGTGCACTCTTGGTGGGTATGCAGACTGATGTAGTCACTGTGGAAAGCAGCACTGAGGGTCCTTGAAAAATTAAAAACAGAGCTGCCTTGTAACTCCACGATTCCACTTCTGGGCATATATCCAAAGAAATCCAAAACACTAATTTGAAAGACTATGTGCACCCCTATGTTCACTGCAATGTAATTTACAAGATATGGAAGCAACCCAAGTGCTCATCAATAGGCAAGTGGTTAAAACAGTGGTGATACATACACAGAATGGAATATTTCTTGCCATAAAAATAATGAAATCTGACCATTTGTAACAACACGGATGGACTTAGAGGGTATTATGCTAAGTGAAATAACTCAGACAGAGGAAGGCAAATACCATATGATTTTACTTACATGTGGAATCTAAAGAACACAATAAATGAAAAAACAAAATAGAAACAGACTCACAGATAATAGAGAAAAGACAGATAGTTGCCAGAGGGAGGGACTGGGGGACTGGGTGAAAAAGGTAAAGGGATTAAAAACTACAAATTGGTAATTATAAAATAGTCATGCAGATATAAAATATAGCATAAGGAATATAGTCAATAATACTGTAATAACTATGTATGGTGTCAGATGGATATTTATAAAGTCAGGGGAATCACATTGTAAAGTACTTGACTGTCTAAACACTATGCTGTACATCTGAAACTCATACAAAATAATATTGAACGTAAACTCCAATTAAAATAGTATTAAAAAGAGAGATGTGATTTAGGTACACAACCTAGCTTGATAGGCATGGGTTATACTTTTAACAGACATCAGGTAATAGAAATCCTGAGACATGTATCTTCAAAATAGATGATATCAGATATGTGCATAAACTACAGAGATAGAAAAAATATAGAAGACTGGTGATTGATCTTAGCCTAATCAGAGGGATTAACATAGCAGAAGAAAAAATGTGCCCATAAAAGGGCATTGTACAGCATGAAACATAGAAATGTAGGGTTTAGTGAGTAGAATTAGCAATGGAAATAAACCATAAATCAGATTTTTTGAGAGAGAATATAATCATATATTATCTGGTTATGGGTATATAGAGAAATATCTAAGTTTATTACACCTGTGTAAATATATTTGATGTTCTTAGGTTTGTCTAGAAAGGAGATCTAGAAATGCAAATATACCAAATAGGAATGAGCACTCTCAGATCATAGATTTTGGCTTCTAAATATTACTTATCATTAAAATGAACCAAAACTTCTTGAGGAATGACTGATTTTAGGTCTGATCAGGGGAAATAAAGAGAAACCGACTGTATGAGAGGACATATTTGCCAATGATACATCGGACAAGGGTTTGATCTCCAAAATAAAAAACTCAGATTACTCAACACCAGGAAGACAAACAATCCAGTTAAAAAAATGGGCAAAGGAACTGAACAGACACTTCTCCAAGGAGGATATACGGATGGTCAATAGACATATAAAAAGATGCTCAGCATCACTAGCCATCAGAGAGATGTAAATTAAAGCCACAATGAGATATCAACTCACACCTGTCAGAATGGTCATCATTAATAAATCAACAAAGAAGTGCTGGTGAGGAAGTGGAGAAAAGGGAAACCTAGTGCAATGTTTTTGGGAATGTGTTAATGCACGTTCACTGATGTGACAAATGATCCACCTGCAAGGGATTGTGATAGTCTGGTAAGCTGTGTAGAGGCAGGGGGAGAAAGTATATTGAAAATCTCTGTGCCTTCCACTTAGTTTTGCTGTGAACCTAGAGCTGCCCTAAAAATAAAATCTATTAGAAAAATAAAAACTTAAATAGAAAAAAGGGACACAGAGCCCATTTAATAGGACCACAGTGGTCAAACATGAGAAAATTTGACTATGAAAAAAGAAAAAGAATGATTTCAGAGAGTAAATTTATAATATATGAGTTCATATTGATATAAATAAATAAACAAATAAATAGATGAAGGAAAATGGAAAGTTCTTCCTTACAACAAAACATCAATTCATAAATATAGAAGAAATGATGGAATTAGAAAGTCACCATTTTGCAACCATGATAATAATAATGACTTCAGTCAAAATCCAATAATGGATGATCAAATTAGTAGGTGGAAGTTTGAAGAGGAACAGAATATTTACTTAATCACAAAGCCTTCTGAAAAGTTCTTATTAATTTAAGGAAAAAAATAAAAACTTTACAAGTAAGTTAGCAAACAAATTCAACAAAGTATTCCAAATTAAGGTTGCCCATACTGGAGCCATGTGCCTCCGAACATGATGAAGTCTTAATGTAAATCTCCAGGCAGAGATTCTGAGTCAAGGGGGCCAGGTGAGGCCAGAGAATAGACAGTGGAAACAAGCTCCCTGGAGGTTCTGATGTAAGTGATCCACAGATCACAGACTGACTTCTAGGTACAAGAAATTCTTGTTTATGGTGCCCTTCAAGCTTTGAAAAAAGTTGTGTCTGCATGTTTCTAGAGAGTGCTTCTGGCTACCATTTTATAACTGGGCATCTGTCACTCTCCAATTTGGCAGAAATTCTTATCTGCATGGAAAACTTCATGTACATTTTCAGAACCAACACCTGCCTCTGAGCCTCCCCATCACTGGCCCTCTGAAGCATGCCTTGTTTACCTTTATGGGAGTCTGTTTCTTTGGAATTCTGGGAGTTAATCATCAGCTGAAGTAAATCCACTCGGTGCTGGAAGTCAAAAGAGAAATTTCAATGTTAGAAATAAATCAAGAGTGCAGCACTAAATTTCTTTCCTGATAATATGGCTCCTTTAAACCTGGAAGTGTGATTAGTGCTGCCTGAGTCATCAGTGAACACAAACATCCAGTTACAACTTGGAGAGCAGGGTGTTTTCCTGAGAGGAATCCAGCCATTAGATCCAACTGCTTGTTGGTCCTCACTCTTTCTGGTTTTTGGCTGTTCTCGCTTTTGAACACAGCTTCCTGACCAAAAAGTTACACCTTGTCACACCTGCTTGCTCACACACACACAAAAATGATCTCTGATCTCAATTTTTTTCTCTAGCCTTAATTCTTCATTAATGGCCACATAGATTAACCTCCTAACACTTGAAGAGTTTATTGGCTCTTTTTCTGTGATCAGTTTCAAATGCCCCACCATTCCAGAACTCTCCACAATGTTCAGTGTCATCCTGGGGTACCTAACCCTATCACTGTGACTTTCAGACATTCTTGTACTGGCCTCCAGGTCCATGAAGGCAAAGCTGGGTTGGCCAGCTTGTAACCTCAAGGCCCAGAGAAGACTCCTGCCCTCTCAGTCTCTGAGCAGGTTCAAACTTAACAGAGTGAGTGCACTCTGTCAGGTGCCGCATGGAGCCTTCATTGCAGAATGTGTAAAGCAAGCGGCTTGGAAGTGATGTGATTCTGTGCCAGTTTAAGGCCTGAGGAATTATGATTTTTAAGCAGTTATTTTTATAACTGAGAGTGACAATTTATTTAAGGGAACTGGTAAGGTTTTTATCTCAATACTATTCCTGCAGTGATATACCAAGCTTTGTGCTTATTCTTACATTTTAAACAATGTCTTTCTGACTCATTTTTAAGTTGTTTTTCTTAACCTCCACCTTCTTCATTTGCTACAGAATGTTATAACTTTCCTTCTGTTAGTCAAGAGTTTCTACCCACCTAAAATAAGAGAAGTGCACAAATCATATTTATAAAGCTCAATAAATTTACAAAAAGTGAACAAACTCACATAACCACCACCAGATTTTACCTTTTGTTTATCTTGGAGGCGACTTTCTTTCATCCTTTTTACAGTTTTTACAAAAAAATCAGTAACACTTTTTGGAAACAGATGAATATTTAATACTTCAAAAACTGGGGTAAGGAATGGAAAGAGCACTGTAAGAAAAAAAGAAAGCACAATGAAAATACAAATGCACCTGGAGCAATTATAATTTCCTCTACCAATCAGAAGGATAAAAGACACCAGCCTTCTCAACAAGGAACCATTCCCTCTATGACCTTTGCTCAGGCTCCAAGCCCATGGCTGAGGAAGGGCAAGTCCACATATAAGAGCCATCACTATAGCAGTGAGATCGGCGGCTCCTTCCTTGTCTTTTGGGTGACTAAAGGAAGAGGATTACATTCCTGAATGGCTTTGCATTTTATCTATTGAATTAGACTATTCTTGAATAAACCAGACCAGAGTCTGAGACTTTAATTAATCTCACTGTTCAAGAAGTAGTAGTCAGAAACACATGCATGGACACAGTAGAACACTAGACACCAAAATGTCAACAATTATTGTATCTGAGAGTTTAATTATATATGAGTCTTATTTCTTCTTGTCATTAAAAAACTTCTGAAAAACTTATAAGATATGTGCACTGTATAATAATATAAATATTAACCAAAATATATGTATATTTAATATGTATATATTAAAACAAAAACCAAAACTAAGCAAACAACTAGAACAGGAACAGAATCAGAGAAATGGGCATCACATGGAGGGTTTTCAGAGGGGAAGGGGAGGGGAAGAATGGTGGAGAAAGGTACAGGGAATAAGAAGCATAATTGGTAGGCATAAAATAGACAGGGAGAGGTTAAGAATAGTATAGGAAACAGAGAAGCCAAAGAACTTATATATACAACCCATGGACATGAACTAAGGGGGGGAATGCTAGAGGTTGCAGGGTGCAGGGTGGAGGGGGGATAAAGGGGGAAAAATTGGTAAAACTGTAATAGTATAATCAATAAAATATACTTAAAAAAAGAAAAGCTTCACAGAAGGCAAAAAAGTGCAAAACTTGTAGTCATTAAACTACAAAACATTGTTGAAATAAATTAAACTAGATCTAAGTAAATGGGAAAACATCCATGTTCATGGATCTTAAATCTTCATATTATTATGATGGCAATACTTCCCAAGTTGATAAATGGATTTAATGCATTCTCTATCAGATTCCTAGCTTGTTTTTTTTTTCATAGAAATTGACAAGCTAAATTTAAAATTTTTATAAATTGCATAGGATTCTTTTTTTCAGAATTAGCTAAATCTGAATAAAAGAATGAACTTGTAGAACTCACAATTCCCAATTAAAAAATTTACCACAAAGTTTTAATAATTGGAGAAATGTGCTGGCATAAGGATAGACATGGAGATCAATAGAATATAATTTAAGAGTCCAGCATAAACTCATGTGCCTAAGGTCAACTAAATTTTTAAAAAGTTAATTTTTTAATTACAGTTGAGATACTATATTATATTAGTTTTAGGTGATTAATATAGTGATCAGACACAATAAGTGTATATCTTATGAATGATCACCCTGATAAGTCTATTACCCATCTGATACTATACACACATATTATAAAATTATTGATTATATTTTCTATACAATACTGTACATCCCCATGATGATTTTTTATAACTGGCAATTTATACTTCTTAATTTCTTTTACTTACACTCATCCCCCCAACCCTTTCCCATTTGGCAACCATCGACTTGTTTTCTGTATCTATGAGTTTGTTTCTGTTTTGTTTGTTTTGTTTTTTTTAGAGTCTGCATAGAAGTTGAATCATATGGTATTTGTCTTTCTCTGTCTGACTTATTTCACTTAGCACAATACCTTCTAGGTTCATTCATGTTGTCACAAATGTCAAGATTTCATTTTTTATGGCTGACCAACATTCCATTGCATATATGTACCATAACCTTTTTATTCATTTTTCTATCGATAGACACTTATGTTGCTTTTGTACTTTGGCTATTATAAATAATATTGTATGAACATAAGGTGTGCATATATCTTTTTAAAAAATTTTAGTCAAATTTGTTTTCACCTCCTAGAACTTAAATCTCTTACCAGTAAGTGGTGCTTCTTGCTCACTAGGCCCAATGCCATCAATGTTATTAGCCAGTGTGATAGCTTATGGAAGGGAAAGGCAATCAAATTACGACAACGGCCTGGAAAATTGATAAATCTTTGCAGTAGGAAAGTCTTGCCAGATGAAAGCGAACTACCTTGGGTGGGCCCTTTTGCCAGGGATGAAGAAAATAGCATTCACAAAACCAATAGCTGCATACCAAGTACCAGGGAATGTGTTAAATTATTCAAACAATGAAACAGCATCTGATAAAGCAGCTGCAATTGGAGTCACCACCTAGTAAAGCTTAGATAATCCACTGTCTTTCTCCAAGATCTGTCTTCCTTTTGCATAGGACAAATAGATGAGTTGAATGGGGATGTGATGAGATTCACTACCCCTGCATCTTTCATGTCCATGATGGTGGCACTAATCTCTTCAGTCCCTCCAGAAATGCTGTCTTGTATTTTGTTTGTTATATTTCTAATGGTAGTGGCAGTTCTGGTGGCTTCTACTTGCCCTTTTCCATGGTAATAGTCCATACTCCATAGATCAGGGTATAAATTTGGGGATTCTGCCAACTGCTGAGTGTGTACCTATTCCAGTTATTCATTCTAGAACTGGGGGAATTACCACAAGATGCATATATCTTTTTGAATTAGTGTTTTGGACTTTTTTGGATAAATATCTGGAAGTAGAATTAATGGGTCATATGGTAGTTCCATTTTTTATTTTTTGAGGAACCTCCATATGGTTTTCCATGGTGGCTATACTAATTTACAATCCCACCAACAGGGTATGAGGGTTCCTTTTTCTCCACATCTTCACCAGCACTTGTTGTTTGCTGATTCATTAATGATAGGCATTCTGACAGGTATGAGGTAATATAACATTGTGGTTTTAATTAGCTTCTTCCTAATGATTAGTGATGTTGAGTATCTTTTCATATGTCCATGGCTATATGTATGTCCTCTCTGGAGATATGTGTGCCTATTCAGGTTAAGGTCAACTGAATTTTGAGAAAGGTTCTGAGTCCATTCAATGGGGAAAAATAGGCTTTTAAGAGGGAAGTTCACAGCGATACAAGCATACCTAAAAAAGATAGAAATATTTCAAACAAACAACCTAACCCTACGTCTACAAGAACTAGAGGAACAACAACAAAGACAGCCCAGAGCAAGTAGAAGGGAGGAAATAACCAAGATCAGAGCAGAATTAAATGACATAGAGACTAAAAGCACAATTCTAAGGATCAATGAATCCAGGAGCTGGTTCTTTGAAAAGATAAACAAAATTGACAAGCCTTTAAGCAGACTCATCAAGAAAAAAAGAGA
>PVIA01013471.1:0-31894 GCA_004024845.1 Tonatia bakeri | reverse complement strand
TAGGTCCTTGCCTTTCATGACTTGGAATACTTCTTTCCAGCCCCTTCTTGCCTGCAAGGTCTCTTTTGAGAAATCAACTGACAGTCTGATGGGAACTCCTTTGTCTGTTACTGTCTCCTTATTTCTTGCTGCTTCTAGGATTCTCTCCTTCATTTTTACCTTGGCTAATGTAATTATGATGTGCCTTGGTGTGTTCCTCTTTGGGTCCAACTTCTTTGGGATTCTCTGAGCTTCCTGGACTTCCTGGAAGTCTATTTCCTTTGCCAGGTTGGGGAAGTTCTCCTTCTTTATTTGTTCAAACAAGTTTTCAATTAGTTGCTCTTCCTCTTGTCCTTCTGGTACCCCTATAATTCGGATGTTGGAACATTTAAAGATGTCCTGGAGGTTCCTAAGCCTCTCCTCATTTTTTTTGAACTCTTGTTTCCTCATTCTTTTTCGATTATAGGTTGTTTTCTACCTTCTGGTCCACTCCATTGATGTGAGACTCAGCTTTCTTGCCATCACTATTGGTTCCCTGTGCATTTTTCTTCATTTCACTTATTGTAGCCTTCATTTTTTCATCTAATTTGCAACCAAAGTCAACCAATTCTGTGAATGTCCTGATCACCAGTGTTTTGAACTGTGCATCTGATAGGTTGGCTATCTCTCAGTCGCTTAAAATTATTGGTTCTGGGGCTTTCATTTGTTCTTCTGTTTGAGCCGTCTTTTTTTTCTCCTTCCTTCCTTCCTTCCTTCCTTCCTTCCTTCCTTCCTTCCTTCCTTCCTTCCTTCCTTCCTTCCTTCTTTCCTTCCTTCCTTCCTTCCTTCCTTCACCTGTTAATGATTATTGGGCGGAGCCTTAGGTGTTCACCAGAGTGGGGCAACCCAGTTGCTGGGTTGTGATGCTGTATGTGGGGGCGGGGTCCAAGAGGGAAATGTGGCGCTTACTCCGCTCTCCGTGGGACTTAAGTCCCTTCCGTCATTTCTCCCAAGCAAACTGGTCCTTTCTGGTGCTAATTCCTGTGTGGGTGGGCTTGTGCACCCTGTGGGGCTTTCTAGTGACCTCTCCTGTGAGGCTGGGAGTATCTCCTTGCACCTCAACCACCACAGGTGCTTTCAGTCAGTGCCCTGAGGCTTTATTTCCTGACACTGGGACCTTGGGACTGCCCGGTCAGCTAGCTGCCTTGCTCGCAGTGCCTTGCTTCACAATTGCCACCTTATGGGGTCTGCTCATTGCCACCCCTTGGCCAGGGTCTGCCAGCTGCTACTTGCACACCCAGGGTCTGCCTGCTGCAGTCTTGCACGCCCTGGATGCCGTTGCCAGTCCCAACATTTCTTTTTTCCGGGACCCTTCTCCACCAGGCTGCTCAACTCCGCTGCTCCTACTGGTCTGGATGAACGTGTTTATTTTAACTCCTTGGTTGTCTGACTTCCATACAGTTTCGTTTTTTGTCAATCCTGGTTGTTATTCTGTTTCTAAATTGTTGTCCCTATCTTGGTTGTTCGAGGAGGCACAGTGTGTCTACCTACGCCTCCATCGTGGCTGGAAGTCAGGCTGTTGTCATTTTTCATTTGGCAGTATAAGGGAAAAGATGTTGGTGCACCTGACTAAGTAGTCAGGTGTTGCATGTTTTAAAAATTCTCGAGGCACACTAGTTGAAAATCTCCAGTCTTGGATGTGGTTGTGGGAGTGGCTTCTGAAAGGAACGGAGGAGCTCATTAAAGATGAGGAGATCTCATGTCTAAAGAGGTAGGTTGTTGGGCGGGTGATCTACAATGCTTAGGATGAAAGTAGGGTTTGGCAGAGTGAGGAAAACTGATTCGGACTTGAATAAAAGAGTGGAGTGACTGGAGCAACAATAAAATAAGGAATGAGAGTGATAATAGCTCTCATTCCTTAGCCCTATTAGGCATATGAAATTAATATGCCTAAAAAGAACTAGACACACATGAAGGTAGAGGAGTGATACTCAGTTGTTTTGTCAAAGATATCTTTTTTTAAAAAAAATCTGATCATGTTTCTCCTTTTTGCATATACTGTGGATGGTACCCATTCCAACAACAGAGTCATGGAAGCTAAACACTACATTGTCAAAATTCCATCGCTGTTGGTGTTCTTCATGAGATCCTGTTCCTCCAAGCAATGGCATGTGCCTAAAACTTGGAGGCAGATATGAGCAACAAAGAAGTGTGGCCTGTGTAGGCAGGTTGGATTTTCTGCTAGTGAAGAGATCTTGATTATTCTAGGGCAGCATTGTGGAACTTCTGGTGTTTTCTTCATAATGTCATAGATACTGACCTGTCTTAAAGTGGTAGCAGTGGTGTTTCTGCTTACAAGGTCCTGTCATCTCTCTGAGATTTCCCCCTAGCTGTGTCCATCCTGTCTCTGGGGCCTACTGTAACAGTGCAAGTCCTTTACAGTTTCGTATAATAATTTTATAAACAGCAAAATTTAGTTCAATAAAAAACTATCTTAGTCTGTCTTCTAAGATGTGTAATTACCAAAAGAAACTCTATTGTGTAAACGTAATTTTATAAGTTAACCCAAAAACATGGGTACCAAGGACAACTTTTTTTGTGACAGCCTTACAATGAGCATTATGGGATATTTTACGACTTAAGTAATTTACATAAATTCAAAAAGTATATTTTATTGTGGAACTTATATTTGTTAATTGAATTCATTAGAAAGGAATTAAAGGTATGCTTTAATAAATATTTTAAAGAAAGTTAAAAGAAGTAAAAAAGATAATTATTTTATTTATTTATTTATTTTTTAAGGAAACAAGGTATCAGCTTCTTCAATTGCGCCCAACACAGCGTGCTTCCTGGATTGGGTATGCTATTGCTTACCATTTGCTGAAAGATTATGATATGGCGCTAAAACTACTGGAAGAATTTAGACAAACTCAGCAAGTAAGGAATTAATTTTAACATTTTTTCCTACCTTCACAAATAAAATAGCTGATTTCAGTATTGCCTCTGTTACAGAATAGACTCGTGATGGGAGATAAGATACTGTTACTGAATGGATCCCCCTCCAGGGTCCCTCTATACTAGATTCATCTTGCCCACCGTCCTTAGGAATTATGGCTCTCAATGCCAGAGTTTGGTGAAAATAAATGGAATTATTTATTTAGAAGTTATACAGGTTTTGAGTAATGACTTAATGAATTTGTTAAAATCCCAAAGTCCCTTAGAACACCCACAAACACATACAGTCCTTCCTTCCCCCCTTTGCCTAGTCAGGCCAGTTGGGGGTACCATATCTCAGGAAGGAAAAAATAGAAGTCCATGGCTCAGCTAGCTCCCAGTTCTTCCCAGTAATCTGTGCTTGGCTGGCAGGCCTCCCGTGGTTCCCAGGACCATCAGCTGTGTCGCTTCTTTCTCCAGTTCTTAATCCAAACCCACGTGGCACCTTCTCATGGCCCACCAGCAAGAATCCTTTCACCCCTTCCCTTCCCACATTGTCTCTGCTGTGTTCTTCTGAACTGCTAAGAAAGAGTTCTGCATGTCTTCTATATCTTGCTTTCCTGCTTCCTAAGCTGTGTGGTAAAGGTGGCCCCCACACTGCCCCCAAAACTGCGTGGTCAGCCCCCACAAAACCGCATGGTTCCTACCCATGTGGCTGCTGCACCTGGGTTTAAATCCCTGTGCAAATCTTCCTCTGCAACCCCATTTCTAACTCCTCCCACAATTGGTTATACCTGCTAACACTCCTGTATTTTTCTAGTGTTTCTGGGCTGCCATAGTTAGTCCACGCAGGCAAGGCCCCCTGGCATGGAACTAACCATCTGCAAGCTCTCATGCGAGTGCTGTAACCGGGGGGTGGGGCCTGCCTCCCAGTTACTTTATGGGCCCAAGTCACTCTCACCCCCCTGGCTCAAAGCCTGGCCACAGCTACTTAACATGTCTATGAAGCTAGCCAGCTGTTATAAATATGTAAAATAGCCATTTTTGCATATCAGCTATGAAGCTGGCCAGCTGCTGATATGCAAAATAACTCAGTGGCCCTGCTCCATATGTCCTATCCCCCAGTTCAGACTTGTGGGAGTGAGGGCATCCTATATTTTTATATTTACTGGACATCCTGAGTTCTAGACCCTATTACAAATCCCTCTTGAGCTGCACTATTACACTCCCACCCCCAAATGTGAATTAAAGTCTTTGAGACCTATGGAAAAACTTGAAAAAATTTGACAGTTTAAAACAATACGATTTCTTGGTGCAACCACTATGGAAAATAGTGTGGAGGTTCCTCAGAAAATTAAAAATGGAATTGCCTTATGACCCAGTAGTTCTACTTCTGGGAATGAATCTGAAGAAACCCAAAATACTAATTCAAAAGAATATATGCACTCTTATGTTCATTGCAATGCTATTTACAATAGCCACGTGGAGGCAACCCAAGTGCCCATCGGTAAATGTGTAGATAAAAAAAGTAGTGGTACATTTACACAATGGAATACTACTCAGTCGTGAAAAATAAGGAAATCTTATGCCACAACATGGATGGACCTAGAGGGTGTTATGCTCAGTGAAATAAGCCAGTCAGAGAAAGACAAACACTATACGATTTCACTTATATGTGGAGTCTAATGAACAAAGTAAACAAAATAGATTCATAGATAACAGAATAGACTGATAGCTGTCAGAAGTTGGGAGGGGTATTGGGGGTTAGGTGTAAAAGGTAAAGGAATTAAGCAGTACTAATTGGTAGCTTCACAATAGCCACAGAGACATAGATTGCTGCATGGAGAATAAGGTCAGTGATGTCGAGATAACTGGGTATGGGATCAGGTGGATGCTTGGGGCAGTGGTGGGGTGAGATGGAGGGACACTCTAGGCTGCATGGATTTCTGGCCATTTTGCTGTACATTTGAAACTGGTGTGGAATAGCATTAATTGTAAACTGTGGTTAGGGGGAAAACAGAATTTTTAATTCAAAATGTATATACAAATTTTTTTATACTATAATTTCAGCAATATTTAACTGATAAAAGACTGCAGAAAAACAAGTTTTGTGACTGGGAATTGTTTCATAATATATTTAATGTTGCTTTATATTTTATATGAACATTAATAACTACAATTTTGGATGTAAAATAGAAAAGTACAAAAACAGACATGGTAAATTAAATAGATGTAAACATTTTGTCATTGCTCCAGATTTTATTATTTTTTTAAAGGAATAAATTTACAGAAACAGTTAAGGTCTTCCTATATACTTCCCTAGAGGTAGTCACTATTCTGGAATTGGTATAAATCATTATAGTGCATTTACATTATGTTCATAAGTTCATGAAAGTTACTATTTTGTGTACTTAAGAATGTTTATGAAAATACAGTTTTTCATTCAGCTGTTCTTGAGATATGTCTGTGTTGATACATGTAGGGTTAGCTGGTTTATCCATTAGGGTTAATTGCCACTTGGTTTTCCTTATATAAACATCATAGTTTATCAATTCTGCTTGGCTCTGTTAAAAAACAGTGCTGTAATGAATATTCTTGTCTGTTATATTTGTGAGTTTCTCTTCAGCATATACCTAAAACTGGAATTGTAGAGCTGTGGCTCTGTGTTTTCATCCTTAGTAATGTCATCACTCTGAAGTAGCTGTCACTAACTTACATGCCTACCAGCAATGTTTTACAATTATTTCCTCAGTGTCTTTGCTGTCACTTGTCAGTTTTCTAATCTGGATTAGAAAACAGCCACACCAGTCAGGGCCATATTTTTCAAGGCTAGTGTGTATCAGTAGGCTGGAGAGCATGGGATAGAACTAGGACAGGTTGAAACACTAGAGAGCTCACTGGTCTTACCAAGATCCAGCCATTTTTCTTCAGTAAGTGCTCCCCAGGTTGCTGTGGCCTTCGGTTAATTCCCAGAGTTCTTAAAAAGGTGATTCTGAGAGTATTTTTTGCCAGCTTCATTACTGCTTTTATGGAGAGATGAGTTTTTGGACGTATTTTTGCTAACATCATCCTCTTTTTATTTTCTTGATGAAAATGTCTTTGACATTTACTCTGAAAGCAAGGTATATATATATTTTTAAATGATAGCCAAAGTAATTTTACCTGCTAGAGTGATAGACTTTCTCCTTTCATTTATCAAGTAATTCTTAAAAAGAGAGTATAGTAAGTCCTATGTTCTATCTCTGTCCCAGAGCCTAGTTCAGCTAATACTTACAGAATAACATAGTTCTCCATATGTATAAATAATGCATGGGCAATAATATAAAGGCAATCATAAGGTAGTGTTTTGTCTCTAGATTCTGTTATTCTCTAGCATCTTTTTGAGATTCATCCATATTAGAGCATATATTAGTAGTTCATTCTTTTTTAATGCTGAATACTGTTTCATTATGGATATACCACACTTTGCTTATCTATTTAATTGGTGGACATAAGGATTGTTTTTAGTTTGTTATGAACGATGTTGCTATGAACATTTGTGCACAAGTTTTTGTGTGTACTTATGTTTTAATTTCTCTCTGGTATATATCTAAGAATGAAATTTCTTGGGTTTTTGGTAATACCTTTTAATAAAGTGCTTAGTTGTTTTCCTAAGTGGCTCCAGCAATGTATGAGGGTTCCAGTTCTACCCATCCCCAACACCAGTTATTGCCTGATTTTTTAAAAAACATATTATTTATTTTTAGAGAGAAGGAAAGGAAGGGAGAAAGAGGGAGAGAAACATCAATGTGTAAGAGATACATCAATCATTTGCCTCTCACATGCCCCCAAATGGGGACCTGGCTTGCAACCCAGGCCTGCGCCCTGACTGGGAATTGAACTGGTGATCCTTCAGTTCATAGGCTGCACTCAGTTCACTGAGCCATACCAGCTAGAGCTATTGTCTAATTTTTTGATGATAGCCATCTTAGTGGGTGCGTAATAGTATCTGTTTTAATGATATTTTTGCATTTTCCTAACAAATAATGATATTGATCATTTTATGTTATTATTAGCCATTTATATTTCTTCTTTGATGAAATCTTGTGCACATTTTTTGATTGGGTTATTAGTCTTACAACTGAATTGTAAGAGTTCCTTATATTCTTAATACAAGTTTCTTATCAGATATATTATTTACAAATATTTTCTCCCAGTTTGTAACTTGTGTTCTCATGTTAGTGGTATCTTCTGAAGAAGAAAACTTTTATAATTTTGATGAAGTCTAATTTACTGATTTTTTCTTTTATGCATAGGGTCACAAAGAATTTATTCTGTTCTTCTAAGATTTCTTTCATAGTGTTCATGTTTAGGTGTGTGATCCACTGTGAATTAATTTTTGTATGTGGTATGAATTGTGTATCTATGGTCATTTTTTACATATGGATATTTAATTGTCCCACCATTATTTGTTGAGAAGACAGCCCTTTCCCCGTTGAATTGCCTTGGCACCTTTGTAGAAAATCAGTTGACTGGAATATAAAAACTTAATTTCAGACCTTGTATTCTGTCCCATGTGTATATCCTGATGCCAGTGCCACACTGCATTGATCACTGTGCCCGTGGTTAATGGAGATTTGGAGATTTGAAGCGCGTGTCCTCCTGTGTTGTTCTTCTTTTCCAGATCCTTTTGGTCAGGCAGGCTTCTTTTGTTTCTGTCTGAATTTTAGGGTTGGCTTATAAATTTCTTAAAAAAAAAAAGACTTGCTGAGAGTTTGGTGGGAATTGCAAGGAATTTATAGAACAAGTTGGGAAGAATCGCAACTAAAATATTATTGAGTATTCTGATCCATAAATGTAGATGCACTATCTCACCATTTACTTAGGTCTATCATTTCTCTCAGCATATTTTGTAGTCTTCAGTATATAGATCTTGTTTCTTAAATTTATTCCTAAATATCTTGTTCTTTTTAATGCTATTGTGGGTGAAATTATTTTAATTTTGGGTTGTTTGTTGCTAGTGTATAGAAACATAATTGGTTTTGTATTACATATGGGTTTGTTTTCTATCATTGTGCCTAATTCCTCAATGAGTTCTAATAGGTTTTTAAGTATAGATTCTGTAGGATTTTAATCATTTTTATACTTTTGGGGGTATAGGACCTATTTGCTTTGCTATATTCTGAAGTTCTACCCCTTCATTCATTTTAAAGGATGTATTAGCCCTGGCAGGTGTGGCTTAGTGGATTGAGCGCTAACCTGTGAAACCACAGATCACTAGTTCCACTCCCAGGCAGGGCACATGTCTTGGTTGTGGCCCAGTTGGGGGGGTGTGAGAGGCAACCATTCACTGATGCTTCTCTCCCTCTCTTCCTCCCTCCCTTCCCCCCTCCCTTCCCCTTTCTCTAAAACTAAATAAATGAAATCTAAAAAAAAAAAATATTAATCTTTGCTGTTAATCACTGTTTTATTTGTAGTTGTTTGTGGGCTGCTTTTTTAAGTTTGTGTGAATTACTTCCCTGAGAAAGCAGTGATATTAAAGATCTGGAACTGCTTTGTGTAATTATATAAGATAATTTGGTCGTTTCTTTTTTTAGGTTCCTCTCAACAAAATAGACTATGAGTACAGTGAATTGATATTATACCAGAATCAAGTGATGAGAGAAGCAGATCTGTTTCAGGAATCTTTGGAACATATAGAAACATATGAGAAACAAATATGTGATAAACTTTTGGTGGAAGAAATTAAAGGTTAGTTGACCTGCTTTTTCTTTTTCATGGCCTCAGTTAAAGAAAACAAAAACCATGTACTTTATTCTGTCCTAACACTTAAATAAGACTTACTGTGTATCAGACACCATTCTAAACCATTAATCATTAAGCCATTGTCAGTTAATTTAATCTTCATAACAACCTTATGATGTTCTTTTATTCACTTTAGAGTTGGGGGATGGAGAAACAGAAAGGTTGAGTGACTTGTCCATAGTCACACAGCTAAGTAAGCTGGGTAGTGCTGGTTTGAGGCCAGGACTTTTGACTCTAGACTTCATTATCTTTTTTTTTCTTTCTTCTTTTAAAAAAATATGTATTTATTTTTAGAGGGGAAGGGAGGGAGAAAGAGAGGGGGAGAAACATCAGTGTATTACTGCCTCTCACGCACCTTCTACTGGAAACCTGGCCCACAACCCAGGCATGTGTCCTGACTATGCAGACCAGCACTCAGTCCACTGTGCCACACCAGCCAGGGCCAGATTTCATTTTCTTAAGCAAAATGTTTAACTGCTTTTAGAGCTAGTCAGTCTTTCTGTTTGTCTGTCTGTCAGTCTTTCTATTTATATATCTGTCCGTCTCTTTTTATTTGTCTGTCTGTCCATCTGTCCATTCATCCATCCATATATACTCGTATATCTCCATGTATAGTAAGATATAGTGAGACTAGTAAATGACTGGGATCATCAAGAAAGCAAGATTCATTATGGGTTAATTATGAAAGCAGGATTCTAATATTTTGTTAAATATGTCATCAACAGAGTCAGGCCCATTTTTTTTCTTAACAAAGCTTTGTTCAGCAATTACCCATTCCATAAGCAACACTCTATTATAGAACGTCCAACTGAAATAATTAGTTTAAAACTAAATTAAGTATAGTTGCAGGACTTCTAAAACTTAATAAAAATAATAGCTAACATTTGTTTATTCTTCCTGTGTTTAGAGTATGGTAATTGCTTAAATCGTTTTATTTAGCACTTCTGACGTGGGTACTATTTACTATCTCCATTTAATAGCTGAGGAAACGAAGGCCCAGAGATATTATGGACTTACTTGCCCATCTTTCTGACTTCAGAGCTCTTATTTTTAAAACAAATTTTAATAGACTTTTTTAGAGTAGACTTAATTTTACAGCAAAATCGAATGGAAGGTTCAGAAGTTTCTCACGTACTGAATGTTCCTACTCATACATCATGTCCTCCACTGTCAACATCTCCCACCAGAGCGCTGCCTTTGTTGCAGTCACTGAACGTATCTTTACCACCCTAGGTCTGTGGTTCACATTGCTGTTAGCTCGTGATGTTGTGTACCTTCTCGGTTTTGACAAATGTATAATGACATGCATCCACCATTAAAGTATCATACTGAGTATTAGTTTTCACTGCCCTAAAAATTCTCTGTGCTCTGCCTGTTTGTTTCGCTCTGCCCAACCCTGGCAACCACTGATCCTTTTACTGTCTCCGTCGCTGTGCCTTTTTCAGAAGGTCAGTGTATTTGGAATCATGTAACATGTAGGTTTTGAGATTGCCTTCTTTTGCATAGTAGCATGCATTTAAGTTTTCTTCATGTCTTTTCATGAGTCCTTACTTGTTAACTGCTATACTTTACTCTTACTTGTTTTCTTTAATTTTATTTTATTGATTATGCTACTATGGTTGTCTTGAGTTTTCCTCCTTTTTTGCCCTCCACCCATTACTCCCCACTCCCTCAGGCAGTCCTGCCACCACTGTTCATATCCATGGGTCATGCATATAAGTTCTTTGGCTATTGCATTTGCTATACTGTTCTTTGTATCTCCACGGCTATTCTGTAACTTCATATTTATACTTCTTAATCCCTTCATTTCTTCATTCATTACCCACAACCCCCTCCCATCTGTCAAGCATTAAAAGGCTCTCTGTATCCATGATTCTGTCTCTGTTCTTCACATTTGTTCAATTTGTTTTTTTAGATTCAGTTGTTTATAAATACGTATTTTTGCCATTGTGAAAGATTACCTCCCCGTCCATCCCGCGGTATTCATCTCTTCTGTGGATGTTCATTAAACACGCGTAATACACAGAATTTATCCTAATTCTGTGGGGATACAGAGAACATGGCTACACCCTCTAGTGGGGAGCGCCCCGTTCCTTTACCCCAGTGGGTTTTTATTGAGAAAGTAGACTCAGTTTGTGGATTCACCTAGTCTGCCAGAAAGGATCAAAGGGGACAGGTAACTTACAAAGACACTAACAGAATTCCTGCTGTGATTCCAGGCAGAGATTGGAGTTTTATCATATGAAAGGATGACAGGTTCCAAAGGTTTCCTGTCTGTTTCTTTAAATTCCAAGTTAATAACATCCTCCAGCAAACAGATCTCACAGGATCTTGCATATTCTTTGTCCCAGGCCTGATTACTCCAGGGGTCCGCCGTCTCTGGTTTGAGCTGCCCCTTTGGCTGTTTGCTTAGCCCTGAGAAGGGCAGGAGACAGAGGCAGCCAGGAGACTTGGATTTAAGTACAAAGACTCAGGCTCTGAGGGGGCAGGGGTTGATGTCGATCACCCCTTCCTTTCCACAGCCCCTTCATTTCCACAGCGTCGTGAGTCTCATTTCAGAGGCCTTTACGTGATCAGCACCTGTCTTAGGTACATTATCCACCTTAGAGAATTGTTACCCAGCATTGGTTAACTGATCAAGCATTAAAGGCCAGGCACAGAACAGGTAGCGTTCATGCCAGGGGAATAAGTTTTTGTCTCCTTAGATGGCTCCTGGTCCAGAGGTCTCTTACTCAGCCTAAGTCACAGGGGGGTCACAGCTTCCTGAGACCAGGCAAGGTGGTCCCCAACATGCCATTATAGTGTTCATAGTTTTGATCTTTTAAATAAGTCCCTTTAACATTTAACATAATAATGGTTTGGTAATGATGAACTCTAGGTTTTCTTGTCTGGGAATTACTTTGTCTGCTGTTTGATTCTAAATGATAGCTTTTCTGGGTAGAGCAATCTTGGCTGTAGGTCTCTGTTCTTCATGGCTTTGAATGTATATTGCCAGTCCCTTCTAGCCTGCAAAGTTTCTTTTGAGAAATCAGCTGACAGTGTTTTGGGAACTGCTCTGTAGGTAACTAACCGCTTTTCTCTTGGTGCTTCTAAGATTCTCTGTCTTTAACCTTTAGCATTTTAATTATGATGTGTCTTAGAGTAGGCCTCTTTGTGTCCATCTAGTTTGGGACTCTCCGTGCTTCCTGGACTTGCATGTCTATTTTCTTCATCAAATTAGGGAAGTTTTCTTCCATCATTTTTTCAAACAGATTTCTAATTTCTTTCTTTCCTCCTTATGAAACAGCTATCATGTGGGTGTTGGACCACTTGAAGTTGTCCCACAGGCTGCTATACTATCCTCATTTTTATGGATCCCTTTTTCTTCTTGTTCTGATTGGTGGTTTTTTCTTTCCTACGTTCCAAGTCATTGATTTGATTCTTGGCTTTATCCACTCTATTGTTTTCCTGTAAATCATTCTTTATTTCCATTAGTGAATGCTTTGTTTTTGACTATATCTTTTTTATGGTGTTGAGGCCCTCAGTAAGTTCCTTGAGCACCCTTATAACAAGTTTTTTAAACTCTGCATTTGATAAGATTGCTTATTTCTACTTCATTTAGCTTTTTTTCTGAAATTTTGGTCTGTTCTTTCATTTGGACCACGCTTCTTTGTCTCCTTGTTTTGGCAGCCTCCCTGTATTTGTTTCTATGTATTAGGTAGAGCTGCTTTGAATCCCTGTCTTGGTAATGTGGCCTATGTAGTAGGTGTTCTGTAGGGTCCATTGGCACAGCTTTCCTTCTCACCCAGGTTGGGTACTTGAGGCTTGCCCTTTTTGTGGGCTGAGTACACCCTTCTCTTGTAGTTGAGCCTTGGTTGCTCTAGGCAGATCAATGGGAGGGATTTACCCAGACCAGTCAGCTGCAAGGTCTGGCTATGACCACTGACCACCAGACTCTGCCCTCCGTGGAGGATCAGCTGTACTACAGGGTCAGGGTGGTGGTGCTCTGACATGGTCTGTAGCTGTCCAGTGGGTGTGCTGGCCCTGTGGTTTCCCTGGTGGTGCAAGCAAAGGTCAGCTCCCACCTGTGTTTTGCCTGCAGTCATCCTGCCTGAGCTATAAAGCAATCTGAGATGGCTGCTAATTTTGCTGGGCTTGGCGATTCCCATGCAAAACCAAGCTGTGAATCTAGGCTGGATGTTGCTAATGCCAGGCATGGGGTTCACTGACTAGCTGTTGCTGGATTGTGAGAATTTAGGAGGTCGTGAAGCTTTAGTCAAGACCAGCCATTTATAAGGAAAAGCAGTTTGGGTAGGCCCATAAGTTGGGTGGGGCAGAGTTTGTGGAGCTCTCCAAGGCAGGTCAAACAGTGCTGAGTGCTGGCCAGGTTGATGGGAGTCTCAGATATGGTACCATCTTGCTGGCTTTGTGGGGGGAGGGTTTAGAAAAGGGACAAAGGACTCTGCGCCCACTTTGATGCTGGACACTTTAGTTTCTCCTCGTATGCCACTGGTGCTTTCCAAGCTGCTGCCCTAGTGTGGAAGCTCAGAGGGAGTGAGTCTGAGGAAGTGAGTCCACGTGTGGCTTCTTTTAAAAGGAACTGCTTGGGGCTGTAGAAGTTTCTTCCACTGACTCAATCCCTGCTGGTTTTGGCCACCAGAAGTTGTGGGCACTTATCTTTCTGGCACTGGAACCCAGGGCTGGGGGCCTGGTTGGGGCTGGGACTCCTTGCTCCTGTGATACACATTCTGAATTTTTACCCACTGCACATGGATGAGGGCCCAGCCTGTTAGACATCTCTTCCCCTCCTGTAAGTCTGGATGGATGTGGTTTCTTTAATTCCATGTTTGTCAGATTTCCATTCAGCTAGATTTCTGATGGTTCTGAGTGATGGTTATTCAGTATTTTCGTTGTAATTTTGATGTGGTTATGCAAAGAGGTGAGCCATGTCTGCCTATGTGGCCATCTTGACAAAAGTCTTACTTGTTAATGTGTAGCTATTGATTGACTTAGTTCTTTTTTTTAAAGATTTTATTTATTTATTTTTCAAGAGAGGGGAAGGGAGGGAGAAAGAAAGAGAGAGAAACATCAATATGTGGTTGCCTCTCACACTCCCCTAGCCAGGGACCTGGCCTGCAACCTAGGCATGTGCACTGACTGGGAATTGAACTGTTGACCTTTTGGTCCTCAGGCCAGTGCTCAATCTACAGAGCCACACCAGCCAGGGAGTTTTCTAATAAATTAATATTCTGTATGTATATTTGGGATGTTGGAGGGAACCAAAAATGAATTTTAGTATATCAGAATGTGTAAATGAAAGTCTATTTCTGAAGGCAAGCAATAAGTTGATCTATGATTAGTTACATAAACTACAATATGCCCCAGAGGAAGGCACATACAGTACTGTCTTTCATAAACATCTATCATCCTAATGTTTAGTGCAATCTTTGGGATCAGAAAGATATTTAAAGTTTAAGTTAAATGAGTGTGCCTTTAAATTTAATTTTAGGGGAAATGCTGTTGAAATTGGGAAGATTAAAAGAAGCCAGTGAAGTATTCAAAAACTTGATTGATCGGAATGCAGAAAATTGGTGTTATTATGAAGGCTTGGAAAAAGCTCTACAGCTTAGTATGTAATGATTTTTCTCCTCTACCTACATTTAGTGTTTGAAGTATAATAAAATTTAAGTTGTAATAATATTTGAGAACAAATATTTTTAGCCCTAAGATTCAGTTTTTAAGTGTAGGAAAATTACTGGTTAAACAACAAAGTGAAAATTAATTAAAATATTTATACTTAGGTGATAATGTGTACAGATAATTTTAGGTTTCTTGACTGATTATAATATTACCTATTTAGACTAGAGAGTTGGGAAAGAAAATGAGCATGCTCTTTCTGGGAAATGTCATAATTATTTAATGTTTTTAAAGAATTAGAGGTCTGTTATCCTCAACCTCTTTTTTTTTAAGATTTTATTTATTTTTAGAGAGAGGGGAAAAAAGGGAGAAAGAGAGGGAGAGAAACACCAGTATGTGAGAGAAACATTGATTGGTTGTCTCTTGCATGCCCCCCCACTGGGGACCTGGGCTGCAACCCAGGCATGTGCCCTGACTGGGAATTGAACCAGTGACCTTTTGGTTCACAGACTGGCACTCAGTCCACTGAGCCACACCAGCCAGGGCTTAACCTCTTAATATAAGAATTGGGCCAAAGAAATTTTACTGAGAATATACGGTATACAGCATTGGCATAAAAGTTAGTCTCTTAATGTCAAATTAAGTTAATTTGTGTAGCAGAAAATATTTCACATCTTTTAAAATTATATGACCCTGACCCTTTTCAGAAATATGTAGTAGCAGTCCAAATTTTTCCTAATATTTTCATAATTAGATATTATTAGGAGTTAATATTTCTAAAATCGTATTACTTATGGCTCAGGGGTGTTCAAGCAGCAGAACTTTTTAAATTTAAAACATGTGCTAAATAGGTAGCTACCCACATTCATTTATGGTAGTATGAACCCTGAGAAAAGTTTGTCGTATCCTAATCACGGTTATAAATTAATCCAAGTTTTCTGTTTGTATTTAGGATTTAATATTATAATTTTTAAAGTACTTTTCTTAGATATTTTTAAGGAAATGATGAAAATTTAATTTTTGGTTAGATCAATTTTTTTAAAAGAGGACTAAAGTCATAATGTCTGAAAGTTGGAAATATGAGAAAACTGTGATTTTTCTTTAAACCACCAGTTACTGTACGTGTGGTTAGTAATACAGATTGCTTACATGCTTTAGTGAAATGAATGTATTATATTCCTTATGTCAGAATCCATACTTAATCTAAAATGTATTGTTTGCAAAACTAATTACATTACTTTATCTTTTTAGGTTCCTTAGGACCTTTTCTCCCCCATGGTAAGTTCTGGAGCTCCAACTTGTGACTTGAAATAGGGCATTGAAATGGTTTGATTTTGCTCAATGTTAATTTAACTACATTTATAACACTTGTTATATCTGATGTAGTGAAAAAAATTATGTTATACTTACAGCTTGTCATTTTTTAACATGAGGCCTGACTGTGAGGTTGCTTTTTAAAAAAAAATCTTCATGTGAATTTTAGTGGAAGGGTCCTTAATATTTCATGAAGTCTCCAATTGTGAAAATTATTTTTCACATATCCAAGTTCTAAAAATCCAACCACATTGGAGCTCCAAAACATTATTGGGGGAAGGAAAGAGTCTTAAAATCAGACAGGTGCAGTGTTTATAATCATGATACCGAACACTACATAGTTTATTATGGAGATACTTTGATTGCTAACACCAAGGGTTATTCTTAAAATAATTGCATTTTTGTGGTCTGAATTAAAATACTCCTTAAACCTTATTATTTAAAAAACAGTTTTTTGCTTTTTTCAAAATTCTGTAAGTTGGCTTATTGTTTATGTAAAATAATGCATGTAGTCAATCTCTCTTTGTAAATTATGCAGGATATTGTTTTAGAATAACAAACCAGATCAAGATTATAATCTGGAAATTGTTGTTGCAGGGTATTACATAGTTTGTATGTAGAGCCTCTGTTTAGTTCTATAAAATTAGGTTGGTCTTGCGAGGAAAGATACAACTTTCTGTTAGAAGTATACTCTATATCATTGTATTTGGGAGGAATGATTGCTACTTTAAACATCACGTGTAGTAATGGGGTTCTTTATAATAGAGTTTCGTTGAAGACATTAAGTGTCAAGGCTACCTTAGATATTTAATTTGTCATCCTACATATGAAACATGTGCATTCAAGATCTTAAAAGTGTTGCTTCTCTAAGCCTAGTCAGTGGATATTGTACACTTCTGTGGAGATGTGTGTAGGCTTCATTGGGCTAGAGGGTTTACGTAAGATATATTATAAAGCAGTGATTTTCAATTTTTTCATTTTATGACACACATAAACTAATGACTAAAATTCTTCTGCACACCAAGAAATATATTTTTTGCCAATCTGACAGAAAAAAAGGAGGTATAATTTTGATTCATTCACACTGGATAGTTGTTGTCATTTTTAAATTTGCCCATCTAAGGAAAAAGATGTCAGTGCTCCTGACTGCCTAGTCAGGTCTTGCATGTTTTTAAAATTCTCACGGCACACCAGTTGAAAATTGCTCTTATAAAGAAACATTTTCTTTTTCATGGGTTCTGCAGTAAGGAATATGAGACAAAGGCAGTGCGAGGTATCTTGAATCTTTGCATATTGTGTATATGAATTGAGTTGGATATAGAATCTGTTGTAATAAAAAATTTTGACTTTCTCCAGATTGGGTTTAAAATGGTAATTTACTGATTATATTTTACCACCACAGAATTTTTAATGTTATTCTTATAAAAATTGAGAGCAACTTTAATATCGTTATTGCAATTTCAATAACATACTTTTTAAAGTGTATTAGTGTTCCATCATAGACAGAGGTTTTGATGCTTTGAATCTCACATGTATTTACTGACAACAGGCACTTTAGAAGAGAGGCTTCAGATTTATGAAGAAATTAGTAAGCAGCACCCCAGAGCAATTTCACCTAGAAGATTACCTTTGAATCTTGTCCCAGGTAATATTAGGATATCTTTTGTAATACTAATAATTATTTGTCAAAATTACTCATCACTATTTACATTTTGAAAACTTGTTTTTGTATAGAGTTTACTTTACATTTATACTCTTCTTGGGGATGAGAATGGTCAGTTTTGAATATATTATGCATATGTTAATGAGTGCAGTGTATAGCTGTGCTGGTTTTATGTATAAAATTATTATCAAATTATATAAAGTTGTTTTCCCTTATGCGACTTTCAAAATTAAATGCAATATTTAGAAGGTAAATTAAATTTGCTCAAGTTGATGACAGATTCCACATGTGTTGTTATGATTTCAGTGGTAGAAAATGTGAAGTTTTAGATCTTTTTATGGTATAAATTCAAAGAGTTGTGAGCTCTTTGTGCCAACAGTGTTCAATGTAAAAATATCACCACCACTCCTGTTGAAGGTCCTCTCTCCCCAGTTAACCATTTTTCTGAAATTTGCTTTTATCATGACATTCTTTTTATAGAGCTCCACATATATTATATTCCTAGAAACAAAAACTAAAAAACCCCTGGCATTTGAACTTTTTGTAAATAGAGTACTGTGGCTTATATTCTGTGATTTGCTTTTATTGAACAATAATATGTTAATAATTTTGATACAAGTTGTTGCATGAAGCTGAACTCATTCACTTTTGAGCTGTATAGGAGAAGAGAGCTTCAGATAGTTGATATCTTTGTTGATGGTTTCATACAAAGTTTTACCTTTTTAAAAATAAAAAAAGATTTTATTTATTTATTTTTAGAGAGAGGGGAAGGGAAGGAAAAAGAGAGGAAGAGAAACATCAATGTGTGGTTGCCTTTTCCATGCCCTCTACTGGGGAGCTGGCCCGCAACCCAGGCATGTGCCTTGACTGGGAATTGAACTGGCGACCCTATGGTTTGCAGGCCTGTGCTCAATCCACCGAGCGACACCTGCCAGGGCAAATTTTACCTTTTAAAAAATCATTTTTATTTTTAGTTGGAAGTGTTACGATATTGAGTTATTTATTGGGACTTCTGACATGTCTTTTGATACAAGTCATACCCTAGAAAGCTAATAGAACTTTAAAAAAATCTCTATTGTAGGCATGGGGTAAGGAAAGATTGTATTTTCTAAATGATTTCTCCTTTACAGAAGATATATTTGTTTAAATAATTGGGCTATAATTTCTTTTTATCAAAAGATTCATGGAAATTGAAAGCACTTTAGTTATTAACTGGCTTACAAAATATATGAGCTACTTCTTAGAAATGTATTGGTTTAGACAGTAAATACAGATTCATTAAAAAATTTCCACTGGTACATTTCACTTCCACAGATGGTAAATAATAGTCTTCTGATCCTTTTGTTTTGTATTTCTGAAATACTGAGCAGATATCCCTAATGTTTTCCAGGGAACATTAGGTCCAAATAGATATTAATAGGCTTGGTGGAGAGGGTACTGGTATATTGAGACATTCTTTAGTTAAGTGCATTTGGGAAACTGGATTAAACACAAAATCAGGTTTCTTAAGGACTTCTTAGAAACTTTAATATACAGGTTGGGGCAAAAGTAGATTTACAGTTGTTAGTACAGGCAACACAGAGTTTATTCTTGTTATTTATTAACTATTGTATTATTTTCCATTTGTAAACTTACATTTTGCCCCACCCTGTATGCATTGTGAATTTCCAAGATGAGATGTACTGTGCAGAGAGGAACATTTTCCTAATAAAAGTGTTTCATGGAAGATGCTTGGGCTCTCATTTCTGTATCTGCTTTTTAAAATAAAATTACAATTGAAATAGAATTCCCATAAAATAAAATGCACTTCTGAAAGTGTGTTACTCAGTGATTTAGTATATTCATGAAGTTGTGCCAGCATGGTCACTGGTCTAGTTGAAGAAAATTTTCCAGGACTTCCAGTCAAGATGATGGCGTAAGTAAACATGGCTCGCCACCTCACACAACCACTTCAAAATTACAATGAAAAAAAAAAAAGAGTCACTCAGAACCAACAGAAATCAAGTTGAGTGGAAGTCTGACAACTATGAAACTAAAGAAAACACATCCATCCAGACTGGTAGGAGGCGAGGAAACATGAATTTGCTGATCTCGTATCCACGTGTGGTGGATAAAAATTCGGGAGAGATACTTAAGGAGCAAGGAGTCCCAGCTTCATAACAGGCCCCCCAGCACAGGTTTCCAGTGTCAGGTGGATAAGTCCCTACAACTTCTGGCTGCAGAAACCAGGAGGGGCTGAGTTGGTATAAGAAACTTCTGGACTCCCAAGCAGTGCCCATTAAAGAGCCACATATGGACTTACTTGGACTCCCTTCCTCTGAACTCCAGCATTGGGGTAGCTTGAAAGGCCCCAGTGGCATATAGGGAGGAACTGACGTGTCTGGTGTCAAGATGGGAGCAGAGGGACAGCTTTCTCCCAGACAGAAATGGGGGCAGAGGCCATGGTCCCTTTTCTGAACCCTCCCCACACAGATCCACAGAGCCAGCAAACAAGTGCCATATCTAGGACTCCATCACCTGGTTAACACATTTAGCCTGGCCCTGGAGATTCCCTGAGACTCAGTCCCACCCAAGTTGTGGGCCCACCCAAACTGTTAACTGTGACTTTTCTATATGAGTGGCTGGTCTTGGTTCATGCTTCATAACTTCCTAAATCCTCTTAAACAAACAACAGTCAGCTTCAGTAAGCCCCCAGCCCTAGTACCTCTTGCTAAGTGGGCCCAGGTGCAGTACTAGAAGCAGCCAATCTAGATCCACAGTTTGGCTTTGGCTGGGAACCACCAAACTGAGCTTAAGTAGCAGCCATCTGAGATTGCTTTATAGCCCTGGCAGTGTGGCTCCAGGCAAAATACAGGTGGGGGTTGACCTTGGCCTGCACCACCTGGGAAACCCCAAGCCTGCTCACCCAGTGGATAGCTAAAGACCCTGTCAGAACACCACCACCCTGCTCCTGCACTTCTGACCCTGCAAAGAGGGTGAAGGTTGATGGTCAGTGGTCTGACTGGTCTGGGTAGATCCCTCCCATTGATCTGCCTACAGCAACCAAGGCTCAACTATAAGAGGAGGCTGTACTCAGCCCACATGAAGGGCAAATCTCTAGCACCCAGGTTGGGTGATAGGGTAGCCTGTGCCACTGGACGCTACAGGACACCTACTACATTAGGCCATACCACAAAGTCATGCAGTCAAAGCAGCTTTACTTAATACGTACAAACAAACACAGGTATGCTTCCCAAATGAGACAAAGAAACGTCCAAATGAAATAATAGGTCAAAACTCCAGAAAAAGAACTAAATGAAATGGAGATAAGCAATCTATCAGATGCAGAGTTCAAAACACTGGTCAGAAGGATTCTTGAGGAACTTAGTGAGGACCTCAACAACATAAAAAAGATCCAGTCAGAAACAAAAGATACGCTGTTGAAATAAAGGACAATTTACAGGAAAACAACAGTAGAGGGGGAAAAGTCGAGAATCACATCAATGATTTGGAACATAAGGAAGAAAAATCAACCAATCAGAACAAGAAGAAGAAAAAGGGATCCAAAAAATGAGGACAGTATAAACAGTCTCTGGGATAACCTCAAGAGATCCAGCATTTGCATCATAGGGGTTCTAGAAGGAGACTAGAAAGAGAAAGAAATTGGAAATCTGTTTGAAAAAAGAATGAAAGAAAAATTTCCTCATCTGGTGAAGGAAATAGACTTGCAATTTTAGGAAACACAGAGAGTCCCAAACAAGATGGATGCAGAGAGGCCCACTCTAAGACACATCATAATTAAAATTTTAAAGGTTAGAGATAAAAAGAGAGTCTTGAAAGCAGCAAGAGAAAAGCAGTTAGTTACCCATAGGGGAGGTCCCATAAGACTGTCAGCTGATTTCTGAAAAGAAACTTTCAGGCTAGAAGGGATTGTCAAGAAATACTCCAAAGTCATGAACATCAGGTTCCTATAGCCAAGATTGCTGTACTCAGCAAAGATAACATTTAGAATCAAAGGGCAGATAAAGAGTTTCCCAGACAAGAAAAAACTAAAGGAGTTCATTATTTCCTGACCGTTATTATATGAAATGTTAAATAAGAGACTTATTTAAGAAAAAGAAGACCACAACTAGGGACAGTAAAATGGCAATGCATACATATCTATCAACAATTGAATCTTAAAATACAAACTAAGTGAACAAGAAGAACAGACACAGTCATGGATCGGGAGAACGTTTTGATAGGTACCAGTTGGGAGGGTTGAGGGGAAGAATGGGTGAAGAGGTGAGGGGATTAAGAAGTACAAATACGTAGTTACAGAATAACCACGAGGACATAAAGTACAATATGGGAAATGGAGTAGCCAAAGAACTTATTCACATGACCCATGGCCATGAACAATGGTGTGGGGATTGCCTGAGGGAGTGGACAGAACTGGGTGGAGGGGGAGAAAGGGTGAAAAATTGTGACAACTGTAATATCATAATCAATAAAATACAATGTAAAGGTGTTTTATTCATACCTGAAAGAAACCTGTACCTACTAACAGTCACACCCACCCACCCACCCCAATCCCTAACCTTCAACCCTCCCCCCATGCTCCCTCAGCACCAAGCAACCCACTAATCTACTTTCTTTCATTATGTATTTGTCTGTTTTTGGACATTTCATCCCTGCCATAATTGGCCGTTTTGTGTGGCTTTTTTTCTTTTAAATGAGTTTTAGTGGGTGTTTTATATTTCACAATGGGAGTTGAGAATATCCTCTTAGTTTGGAACTTTCAGATGCATTTCTGTGCTTCTTAGGAAAGGAAAGAAAACCTGTAATGTTAAGATTACAAAACAAGTTCTTAGTTCTGTTATTCCTTTATGGAATATGGGGCTTCAAGTTTATACTGTCTAGATTTATTTTCACGGTCAATGATGTTTGCTAAAAGCTCTCAATACATGAAAGGAAATGTATTTTTATTGAAAGATAGCCTGGAACTGACTGTTCATTGGTAAGTGCGTAGGTTAAAGTGGAATCATCCTGTATCCTCTGGAATCTTACTTTACAGGATAGGTCTCAGTAGAGGGGCCTGATGTCATAGGCTTCAAAGGTGATCACTGTGAGGTTATAACATACATGTATTTACAGAGTCCTAGTGAATATATATAAAATTGTTCAAATACTTAACTGTACCTGTGGAAAATCTGAATACTTTATAAAAGTTTTTTGCCTCTCTAGAAAAAATATATGTGTAATAAGAAAGGTATCTCACCATTATCAAAAACAAATTAAGAGCTTTTCTAAAAAGCATGATAAGACTCAAGAACACAAGATGAAACTTTTGAAAAAGGCTTTCCAGTTTTTAACTATAAAGGTGTAATACATAGTACAGTGTAGTGAATACAGCAGAATTCCTGAGGCAGTCCTCTAATAACCTAAAATTTTAAGTGCTGAGAAAAGAATGCAGAGATATAGCCACTTTTTTTTTTAAGATTTTATTTATTTATTTTTAGAGAGGGAAGGGAGGGAGAAAGAGAGAAACATCAATGTGCGGTTGCTGAGGGCCATGGCCTGCAACCCAGGCATGTGCCCTGACTGGGAATCGAACCTGCAATGCTTTGGTTTGCAGCCCGTGTTCAATCCACTGAGCTACACCAGCCAGGACGAGATATGGCCACTTTTTGAAAACAATTAGCCCTGTCTGAAGTGTCTCAGTGGATTGAGTGCCAGCCTGCGAAACAGGGTCGCTGGTTCAATTCCCAGTCAGGGTACATGCATGGGTTGCAGGCCAAGTTCCCAGTAGGGTGCTTGTGAGAGGCAACCACACATTGATGTTTCTCTCCCTCTCTTTCTCCCACCTTTCCCCTCTCTAAAAATAAATCATATCTTTAAAAAATAATTAGTCATCATGTTCTATTAGTCTTCACTGGCCAAGGTGGAGAGGGAAGGTGATAATGGAGAGTATTAGACACAGAATGCTAGTCAAATTTTGCTCTGTTGATTTTTATTTCATTTATTTATTTTGAGATGTAATTTATATATAACATTGGGGAAGTTTTAAGGTGCAGAATTATTGATTTGATATATTTATATATTGCAATATTACCAGTGTAATGTTAGCTAACACTTCCATCTGGTTACATATAATTATCATTTGTGTTTTAAGGTGAGAACATGCTCCATAATTTAGAATACATTTTCAGTTAATCAGATACAGTCTCATATTAATGTTTATGTTAAATTATTTTAGCATTCATTTTGGGGGCATCAATTTTTATGTAAGTCTATGCTACACATCTAAAGAGAATTAGTATAGCATCTATGTAGTCACATAACTGGTTTGTAAACTGTAATGCTAAGCAGGTATATAATGATTAATGGGCATTTTTCCCCTCCCAAGGAAAAACTATGGAGTTTCTAAAAAGTTATTTTAAAATAACTAGGAAGAAAGGAAATTATTTGTTTTTTGAAAGGGTTTTTCTTATACCTGAGGCAAAAAATTGTAAGATGGGTAGATAGTAATTTTTGGACACAGAGTTTCACTGAGTAGTTGAGTAGCTGTGTTGGCTTCTTGTTTAGATAATACATTCATACAGTTTAAATAAAAGGGTACAAGAGGATTTTTTACGTGAAAGTCTTTTTTTCTGCCTCCGTTTTCTGTCCACCAAGTTTACTTCCCTAGAGATAGCCATTGTTACCAGTGGATGGTGTGCAGTTCCAGAAGTACATTGTGCTCATACAAACAAAAATATGTATGGCAAGTTTGTTTATACATTTTTCCCTTCCCTTTTGTACAAAAGTAGTACATACATACATTGCTCTGTTTCTCCCCTCCCCCCACTTAACTCACTATCTGGAGTTTAGTTGTATTTGCACATAAGAGCTTCCTCACTTTTTTTTCTCACAGCTGCACAGGTAAATAACAGTTTAATGGGAAAAGAGGCTTTTAATATTGTGGATAATTGGGAATTGAGTATATGATAGTATTTTAAATCAAATTTGCCAGTGTGATCTGCATAGACTGAGAAATTTGACCAAGAAGTAGAGTTTAGAGTAGCCTCCGACATGAAGATAAAATGCTTGTTTTTTCAGTAGACGATAGCAAATATGGAAACGATTTTTAACCACAGAAGTAGAATTGCTGTCAGATATCAAGTCATATAATGATACATAACATGTATTGAGTGATTACTGTGTGCCATACACACTGCTTGTTGCAATATACTCAACTTGTTGGAGTGATATAACAGTATCTCAACACTGGTGATGGGGTTATCTTCATCTTTCACAGTGGAGAAAGTGAGGTTTTTAGTGGACAGTTATTTACGCAAGGCCATACAGAATAATTGGAGATTTATGCATTTCTGTAAGCAACATCATCTTTTACTGTCTCCCGTAGTATTAACTCTTGCTTTATATCAGGAAGTGCTGGAAAGATTTAATCTGTGAAATTACTTTAAAGTAAGTAATGATGTATATTTAACCCAAATAGATTTGTTTTAAATTTTTTTATTTATTGATTTTAGGGGGAGAGGGAGAGAAACATCAATTTCATGGTCTATTTACTTAAGTTGGTTGATTATTTTATGTGCCAAACTGGGGATTAAACCCGCAACACTGGCATGTCGGGATGACACTCTAATCCACTGAGATCTCCCAGAGCTACTGAAGAGAGATTTTGTATTGTCTTGGTAGTCTGTGATTTTCAGAAGACCTGTTCTTTGTATGTGCTCTAATAAAAGATTAATGATAATCTGAAAAGTCTGTATAGTAAATTTAGTTAACAAATGTATTTTTTATATTTGATAAATTTTCCACTCAAAATTTAAATTTCTCTTAAATTTTGTGACATCTGATATTGAGTATGTGTATATTTTGTTCAGTATGATTAGTCAAAACAAATAGAAATAACCACTTTGGGTATTTTTTAATAAAGTGTTGTGATTCATAAAGAAACCTTAAGAGTTCATTTCCTTAATCTTACTTTGGGCTAAACCATTTATGACATATATGTATCTTTTTTTTAAAATGAGTAGACAAATCCATGCCTTTATATATATTACTGTCAGAAAGTTCATATATCTGAGTTAGAGCCTTTGTATTTAATATTAAAATTTTTTCAGTTTTTTTCCACTTTCAAAAAGGAATTTCCATTTTCAAAACTTGGTAAGGTTTTAACAATAATAGAATTATTTACTCAATGTTGCAAATAAGGTATTTTAATTCTAATGTTAGAATGCCCAAGGGTTCAGTCTAATGCCATGTTGTTTTCTTTTTTTTTACTTACTGTCTTTCTTACCCCTGAAATACTAACTTCATGATTTTTAAAATTTTAATCACTGCTATATCCCCAATACTGGAAACAGTGTCTGGCACATAGGAGGTGCTTTAAAAAAAAAACTATTTATTCATTCATTCATTCATTCATTCATTCATTTTTACCGAGTGGAAGGGAGGGAAAAAGAGGGAGATAAACATCGATATGCGAGAGAAACATTGATTGGTTGCCTCACACACACCCCCAACTGGGTACCTGGCCTGCAGCCCAGGCATGTGCCTTGACCCTGAGAATCTAACTGGCAACCATTTTGGTTTGCAGATGGGCAGTCAGTCCACTGAGCCACACCAGCGAGGGCAATAGGTGCTTTTCAGATGTTTGTGGAATGAATGAATATTGAACTAATCACTAGTTACTTTGGAAAACATTTGTAAATACTGCTTTAACTTTTTTTTAAATGTACTTTTGCCGCTGCTTAAATACAGTACGCATTACAGTAGAATCGTTTTATAGTCTTCAGAGTGCTTTATGAGTTGACTGCTGATATAGTAGGACTGAGTCTGTACTGGTCATTGAGAGTAGGAAAGACATTTGCTATGGGGACTATATTTAGAATGGATAGAGTAGGTTACTTTTACTCAAGGCCACACAGTTTTGTTTCTCTCCCTGGAAGTGTTACTTGAAGTTATTTTGAACCTAGGTCTGGGGAAAACTGTAGCTGCTGTCTGAGATATTTGGTATTAGGCTTTTTGGTGGTAACAAGCAAGAAGTCATGCTGACTGACTGGGTTTAAAAATTGTTGCTGAATTGATTTTTATTTATAAAATCATTTTGAGAACTGTTTGCATTAATCTAAGTACACTTTTGTTTCTAGGTGAAAAATTTAGAGAACTAATGGATAAGTTCCTGAGGGTTAACTTCAGTAAAGGCTGCCCACCCTTGTTTACTACTTTGAAATCTTTATATTACAATACAGAAAAGGTAAAATTTGTTCTTCATTTAGTTTTGCTATAGTCTTTTTACTAAATTGTTTAGAAAGATTTCCATATAAATAATATGCTATGATTTAATCATTTTCTGTTTTAATGTTATTCACTTGAAATTATGTGCATGTAGTATAAGTTCTATCAAAAGGAATGTCAATGTGAAATTTACAGAGTAAAGGCTTTATAAAAGCACTAAGATGATTAAAGATTGTTATTTTTAATGGCTATACTTTCATGTAAATTGGACATATTGTCACCAGAGGTCTATATTTAACTATTTTGTGATTAATCATTTATTGTTTTATAGTATGATTGTGGGCTTTCTAATTTGTTATGCATGCTTTTAAAATTAGAGAGGATTAATAATTGAGTTAGTGCAACAGTAAAATGCCATTTGGTACTATTTGTTTTAACTCATAAGGCTACATTTTAATAAATGTAGTTTAGGTAGTTCTTGAATAAACAGGATAATACTTTTCTGCTTTTTAATGAGAAACGAGGCACTTGGTCTTAAATTAGAAAGATAATTAGAAAATTAAAAGTTAATACAAGACAAGTTGTAATTCTATTTCCAATCATTGCTTCTTAGTTTAAGTTCTAAAATTTTGTTTTCTATAGCTAAGAGTTTTTGAAAGTTACTAGTGCATAAGAAAAAGATTTCATATGCTTTTAGTTAACCCTGTATCATTTTATTTAGTTTCAACCCATAACATTTGTGAATAATAAACTGTTGAAAACAGGGTCAGTGATAGGTATAACTGATTGGCACTTTCTTCCTCATGGCAGCAGGTTTCATGAACTAAAAGTGACAACTGATTGAATCTAGTACTGGTTAGTAGAAATTGTCATTTACATTTAAGAAATTACATTTCTTTAATATTTGTAGTATGCTTTACTTAACTATAATGATACTGTCGATCTTTAATAAATAGTGATTGATTCTTAGGAAAACATGTAGCAGTGACTACCAAAAATTTCTGTGGGTTATTTAAAAATACTTCTGGCAAACTTCCTTTTTTCCTTTAACAAAGGTGACAGTGAAGAAAGGTGAGATGGAAAGTCAGAAATAATGAAGAACTTATGTATGTGAATTAGAATACTGCTTGTACAACAAACATACTCTTGCAGCAACTACTAAATACAGTGGTCATTAAAGAATTTGTTTCCCTTAGACTTTCACTGGCTTTCTCAGTTATCACAAAGGGCATAGGTTTTTTATTTTTTTCAAATCTCTCCAATATTGATCCAAAATTACTATCATAAAGGTGTTAAGTATTTGTTGATATTTTATAAAGTATGGGATTAGCATTTTTAAAGGAGGCAATGGTAATGTATTTATATAGGAACCATTGACCCTTTTTTTCAAGGTAGCAGAGCCCTTTTTTATTTTTTAATTTATTGATTATTTTAGAGAGAGAGGTCACAAGGGAGGGAAAGAGAGAAACAAACATTGATTTGTTGTTCCACTTATTTATTCATTCATTGGTTGATTCCTATATTTGCTTTGATTGGGGATTAAACCTGCAACATTTGCATATCAGGTCAGTGCCCTCCCTAACCACCTGAGCTACTTGGCCAAGGCTGACATTTCTTTAATTTTTAAAGCACACAACAGACATTTTACCAGGTGCTTTTAAGAATTGAATAGAGCTCTGAAAATTGAGTTTTAGTTACCAGAACTTAGTACTGTGAGAAAAAATTCGCAAGTATAGGAAATACTTGTCAAATGATTATGGCCACATATATTTGTGATTACTGATAAATGCATTTCAAAATGTGCATATTTGTAATCAGCAATGAGTCCTGTTTTTAGCTAAGGGCTGTATTTTAATGCTTGAGAAAGGATTTCAAAGAGATTAAGTGTAATAAACAGTTATGGTCTTAGAACCTTCCAAGTATGAAGAATAAGCCACATCAGGTAGCATGAAAATAAAATAATCTTAAAAGTATTTTTAAAAATGTCTCCAGCATTTTAAATCGTGAATACACAATTTGAGGCTATTAAGATCTTTGCCCTAGCTGGTGTGGCTGAGTGAATTGAGTGCTGATCTGAAAACTGAAAGGTCACCAGTTTGATTCCCAGTCAGGGCACATGTCAGGGTTGTGGGCCAGGTCCCCAGCTGGGGACATGTGAAAGAAAGGCAACGTATGGATGTTTCTCTCATACATTGATGTTTCTCTCCCTCTCTTTCTCCTTCCCTTCCCTTCTCTAAAATAAATAAAAATAAAAAAAAATATATATATATATATTAAAAAAACTTCTGAATTTACTGTGGTCCACGTGTTGATATACGACCAGCCTGTTCCACATCTCTTCCCTTCCTACCAGTCTAGATGGATGTGATTTCTTTAATTCCGTAGTTGTCAGACTTCCATTGAACTCAATTACAGTTCTAAGTGATAATTCTATAATTTAGTTGTAATTTTGATGTGGTTGTTCTAGGAAGCGAGCCATGTTTACATATGCTGCCATCTTGCAAAAATTAAATTTTTATGAAGTCCAACTTACCTTTTTTCCCTTTTGTTGCTTGTGCTTTTGTGTTGTATCTAAGAAATCATTTCCAAATCCAAGGTCATGAAGATTTACATTGTTACTTCTAACAGTTTTAACTTTTAGTTTTTACATTGAGGTCTTTGATGCACTTTGAATGCATCATTGTATATGGTATGAAGTAAGAGTCCAGCTTCTTTTGCATGTGACTATTCATTTTTTCCAGCACCATTTGTTGAAGAGATCATATTCTTTCTCCATTAAAAGATCTTGGTAGCTTTGTTGAAGTAAATGGACCAAAAATGTGAGGGTTCATTTCTGGTCTCTCAGTTCTGTTCTACTGATTTGTATGCTTATCCTTATGCTAGTAACACTTGTCTTTTCTGTTTTTTCTCTATTTAATTGAATTTTTAGAGTGACGTTTACTAATAGAATTGTGTAGCTTTCTGGCATACAATTCTGCCATATATCATCTATACATTCATCTTGATTACTATAGCTCTGGGGTAAGTTTTGAAATTAGGAAGTATGAATGTGCCTAGTTTGGTTTTTTACAAATTCTTTTTGGCCAATTAAGATTTTTAAATTTCCGCTTAAATTTTAGGAACAGCTTTTCAATTTGTACAAAGAAGCCAGCTGGGATTTTATAGGGATGGCACGAATCCATAGATCACTTTGAGAAATATTCCCATCTTAACAACATTAGGTCTTTCAGTCTTTGAACATTTGATGTCTTTCCATTTATTTAGATCTTCTTTAATTTGTTAATATTTTTTATTTTTTTAAATTACAGGTTATATTTAATATTATTTTGTATTAGTTTCAGGTATAAGCATAATGGTTTGATAGTTATATACCTAACAAAGCCACCACGCTGCCCACCCCTCTCACTGCCAGTATTCAAGTACCCACTTGGCACCTACATGGTTCCTAGCAGTACTATTGACCATATTCCTTATGCTGTACTTTACATCCTTGGGACTATTTTGTGACTATCAGTTTGCACTTCTTAATCCCTTCACCTTTCTCACCAAAACCCCCCTGTGTTCTCCCCTCTGGTAACCATCTGTTTTGTATATCTATTAATCTATTACTATATTTTTGTTTGTTTTCCTTTTTTGATTCTACATGTAAGTGAATCATGTGGTATTTGTCTTTTTTTGTCTGACTTAGCATAACACTCTCTAGGTCCATCCATGCTCTCTCAAATGGTGAGATTTCTTTTTTTATGCGTGAGTCATATTCTTTTGTATAGATTCCATTGTCTATTTATTGATGGGCACTTGGGTTATTTACATAGCTTTGCTCTTGTAAATAACACTGTAATGAACATAGGGGTGCTCATATTATTGAGAATTAGTGTTTTGAGTTTTTTTGGATAAATACCGGGAACTGGAAGTGCTGGGTTGTAAGGGAGTTCTAGTTTTAATTTTTTGAGGACCCTCCATACCGTCTTTCATCGTACCTGGACAAATCTTCATTCCTACCAACAGATGAGGGTTCTCTTTTCTCCTCATGCTTGCCAACTCTTGTTGCTTGTAGATTTTTAAAAGTTTTTAATGTTTATTTTTAATTTTTTAAATCTCTTTTGAATTATAGTTTGCATTCAATATTACTTTGTATTAGTTTCAGGGGTACAGCATAGTGGTTAGACAATCATATATTTACAAAGTGTTCCCCCTGGTATTTCCAGTACTCAACAGACACTGTACAGTTACCACAATGTTATTGACTGTATTTTCTTTGCTGCACTTTATATCCCTATGACTGTTTTGTATCCATTAGTCTGTACTTCTCAGTCCCTTCAACTTTTTCACCCAGTTCCGTAACCCCAACTTAGTCAACCATGAATCTGTTCTCTGTATCCATGAGTCTGTTTCTGTTTTGTTTGTTTATATTTTCATTAGAGCTCAAATATAAGTGAAATAATATGATATTTGTTTTTCTCTGACTTAGTTTACTTAGCATACTACCCTCTAGGTCCATCCATTCTTTTGCAAATGGTGAGACTTCATTCTTTATTATAGTTGAGTAATATTCCACTGTATATAAGTGCCACTGCCTTTTTAATCCCTCATCTATTGATAAGCACTTTGGTTGTTTCCACAGTTCAGCCATTGTAAATAATGCTTTGATGAACCTAGGGGTGCATATATTCTTTTGATTTAGTGTTTTGGGTTTCTTTGGATAAATACTGAGAAGTAAGTAGAATCACTGGGTCATAAAGTAGCAGTAATTTAAAATTTTTGAGGACCCTCTGTACTGCTTTCCACAGTAGCTGCACCAGTCTGCATTCCCACCAACAGTGAAAGAAGGTTCCCTTTTCTTCATATCCTTGACAACACTTGTTTGTGGATTTATTGATAATAGCCATTCCAACTCGTGTGAGATGATACCTCATTGTGGTTTTAATTCACATTTCTCTGATAGTGATGTCCAGCATCTTTTTAGACGTCTATTGGCCATCTGCATGTCCTCTTTGGAGAACTGTCTGTTCAGGTTCCCTGCTTATTTTTTAATTGGATTGGTTATATTACGAATTTTTGGTATTAACCCCTTATCAGATGTATCATTGGTAAATATCTTTTCTCCTTCAGTAGGTCATCTTTTTGTTTTGTTGATGGTTACCTTTATATTTCAAAATCTTTTAAATTTGATGTAGTCCAACTTGTTTATTTTTCCTTTTGTTTCCTCTGCCAGAGGATATATATAAGAAAAAATACTGCTTATAGAAATGTCAGACTTCTAGTCAAGATGGAGGCATTGGTAGACATGCTTTGCTGCCTTGTACAACCATAAGGAAGATCATAGATAACTTCAAAACAAAAAAATACCCGGAACTGCTAGAAAATGGCAGATAACTTTGTTGAAATTGTTAATTCTAACAGGTTTTCTTTTTTAAT
>PVIA01013470.1:0-31999 GCA_004024845.1 Tonatia bakeri | reverse complement strand
GTCAATGTTTCTCTTCCTCTTATTTCTCCCTCCCTTGCCCTCTCTCTAAAGTCAATCAGCATGTCCTTGGGTGAAGATTTAGAAAAGAAAGGAAGTAATTTTCCATGCAGCATAAACAAATTTTCCCCATAATACCAGAGTGGACCACTGGTTCCTTGTAGTAATTTTTTTGAAATCGGTAGTGTTTGAAATTTTGTGTTCCCTATGGAGAGGCATTTCCTAGAAGCTGGTAGGGGCGGACCAGGACTGCTGCGTGATCTTGACCCAGGACAGTGAGTGCAACACCAGACACGACAGTCTTGAGCAGCAGAGATCTAACTCCCCCCGACTTCCATTTTTTCTGGGTCACTCAGATGTATTGGTGTCCAGGTTTCATGCATACATCCATCAGAGCTTAATGACACCAAAGAGATGAGTTTCTGACCCACAGTTGCAGTACAGCTCTGTGTAACAGATTTTCTTCTTGCCCAGGTAGGAGTGTGTATTTACTTAGGGCACATGAGTTAAACATTTGTACATAAGCAAAGTAATGTCCATGTTTTTCAGTGATAAAGATTAAAACAGGATGCCTAGATACCATGAAAAACTTTGTCTGCATAATCACTTCTTCCTCAGAGGTGAGAGTTCCCGTTTTCTGCTAGGGCTCTGCAGGCAAGGCCTCCAGACCACGAGCGGCCCCTTCCCTGCATGCCCCTTGTATTGAATGCGTCCTCCATATATCAGGTGACAACATGGTTTTTAAATACTACATCTAGGTTTACATCTCCATTATTCCATAATCTCAAAACCCTGTTATCGTGTACAACAATGAGCTCTCCAGACTGAAACTTGTGCACAGCTGGACATGTTATGATTTGACCTTGTTTCACTGACCAGCTAGCTCCCCAGAGTTTCTGATCAGAAACCTAGCAAACAGAAGATAACATACAATATTCAAAAAGTCAATTTCTTACTACAAAAAAATTTACAATTACAATGATAGTATTCAATAAATTACCTAATTAAAAGTACAAGTAGTCACAGAAGACATACTGTATGCTTCCACTCAGAGCAGACGGCGGCTGCTGGGGGCTGGGGGAGTGGGGAGTCGCTGTGCACTGGGGACAGAGTTCCGGTTTTGCAGGAGGGACGATCTCTGAAGGTGGATGGGGGTGATGGCTGCCCAATGAGGCGCATGTACTCAATATCCTGAACTGTATGCTTTAAAAAGATGGTTAAGATAGTAACTTCTATGTTATGTGTATTTTACCACAATTAAATTTTTTTTTTATTTAAATGAATGTTCAAGTACAGTTTTCACCCCCTTACTCCCATTCAAGTCCTCCCACCCCCCCACCTCCCACCCAATCAAGCCCTCCCACCCCCCCACAATTAAATTTTTTAAAAAACTTTTGAAAATAGTTAAAATGAAAATATTAACAATAGTGCATTTACAAAATTGATTCCACTATGCCTTTGAACAGGGGTGTGGAAAATTAAGGGGGAATAGCTGGGATCATGCCAGTCCCAACCAGCCACTGCATTCCTGTGCAGGAATTGCAAAAGTTAAGGCCACTAGACAGCCCAGGTGAAAAGCAACAGTGTCATCAGAAGAGTCAAAACTAATAAACAGTATAGGGAACTGTTTGCAACCTGTTCCCAAAACTTCAAAGTAGATTATCTAGCTTCTTAAAGACACGGAAAACATTCAGCATCCAGGGAAAAACAATTACTTTCTACTGGACCACCGAAAGTAAAGCTGCTTAAAAGGTGTGCCTTCAGGCCTTCAGATGAAGAGAGGGTGGAGTGGATAGATTTCCCTGGGACTCGGGTGCTGTTAGTTGGCAACAGATTATGTATAATCAAGATTTCCATCAAGATACCAGCAAAACACTTTTCCCTGAGGGAAGCAGCCTGTGGACACAGGGATAGACCAGTTGCCACTACTCAATCATCCCCTTCTGCCCAGACAATCTCACTGGAACCCTCAGTGGGTGGCGGGGGTGACAGGAACCCAAAGAGGGGTCTTCGCAAGGCCATCTAAGGGAGATTCGAAGCAAAAGGGCAGGTTTCCTTTTCTTTCGGAGTCTTGCCCTTGTGGACTTAGATGAGCTGCTGCTTGCAACTCGGAAACATTCCTCTCTCTTTAGGAAAACAAGCACGTCACATTCCAGACTTCGTTCAGTGACCTGGAGAAGCCGAGCCGACTTTCTGTTTGCCTCCTTTCAGTCCACGACCTTTGACCAAAGCCACGAGAAACCCAAGGCTCCAGCTCTACACTCAGCAATGGTAGAGACGGCAGCGAGGGCCCTCTGTTCCTATTGCCCTCGCCTCGTAGAGGGTGACAGTCCGGCTGCTCTGTTACTAAAAACTGGTCCATTTTGTCACTCTACCCCATGCCTAGAAGCCCGTCAGGCCTGGCCCCCAAGGGTACAGACGACACTATTTCCTCCTCCAGGGCTGCCGTCTTGGACAAACCTATGGATCGCCATGCATCACTCCTGGCAGGCTTCCCCATTCTCTCTCCACAACCCATGTTTGAATAAGGCCTCCAGGTGATTCTGATGGACAAGAGACTGGGGATCTTTACCTGTAGAGAGCCAGGTAGTAAATATTTCAGCCTTGTAACCGTCCAGCCTCAGCAGCAACTACTTAACTCTGCTGTCGTGGTGGGGAAGCAGCCACAGGTAATACGCACATGAGTGGGCCTATGTCTGGAGAGAGATTTGAAATTCATATAATTTTTACATGTTAGGAATTATTATTATAATTTTGATATTTTCTAACCACTTAAAAATGTAAAAGCCATTTTCAGGTCCTGGGCCACGTAAAACCAGGTGGTGGCCTGGGTTTAGCCACCATGGTTTGCCAATCCTGGCTCGGACTGATCAAGCTTTACCCCTGAAACTGGGGAAAGCCCAGCTTCCCTTGAAACAGAGAGACTCCCAACTCCTTAAAAAATTGAGACCTGGTTTACAAGGAGGAAGGAGCACATTGCTATGTCTCCTCACCTGCAGCATTCGTCACAGCAAGTCCCCAAGCCCTGGGCAGCAGGAGTATTCCTGCCAAGAATCAACTTACTCTACGTCTTGCTTTTACAGTCTGGACTCAGTTTTATTCCTTAGGCAGCTTTTCCATTTTTCCACTGAAGCCAGTCTTCATTGTCCTGAAAAGACTTGACATAATCTGTTCTCGTACCTGAAACTCCAGCTGACAACCCCAGGTGGCATCAGAGCCTGGGAGGGTAACAGCACCACTGTCCAGGACACTGTTTCAAGCTCCCTGCGCACTCTCTGTGACCCTCCAATATGGAGTTCCCAACTGCTGTTTTGTAGATGGGGCAACTGAGCTACAGAGCATCAAAAAGTTAGAGGCACAGTGTCTAGAGCTACAGTGTGGCTTCCCAGTCATGTGGTTTTTCTGCCAGTCCTCTGGGCTGCTCTCTGGAGGGCTGGCAGTCCTGCAGTCTGGCTGCTGGCGTCCCTCTTTCTTTAGTAAAAGATAATAATAAAAATACTGATAGTGACAACAGTAATAAAAAATAGCTACCTTGCAAATGGGTGATTCCTATCTTCCAGACACTGTCCTAAGGACTTTATATACATTATTTCCTCAAACTGATATCCAGATATTGTAGGTGAAGAAATGGAGGAACTGAGGTGAAGTAACCCAAAGTACCAGTAGGGAGTTGGGTGGCTGACCCAAGGTTTGAACCCAGGCTGTTGGGCTTCAGAGCCCAAGCGTGATTACTGATTATTTACCGGAGGAGGCCCAGGACTAAAATGGAATTGAAATAAATATACAGCAAACTTTAACTCTGCCATTCCTACCTTACCCCCTGCCAGAAGCCTTTCAACATGAATATAATGGTTTTGTTTTGCTTTTGTTGCTTTCTGCCTGGCTAACCGAGGTCTAATACTGTGTAAAAGAAACATATCTCTAAATTTGAGAGCCAGCTCTAGCCCTCTATAAATAAGATGATCAGTAGGAAAGGGAAATGCTTTGTTGTTTTCCTCTCTCATGTAGAGAATAGGGAACTGAAGTTTCCACAGTTTGACATGAGCCAGATAGGATTATATCTTTCCAGAATTCACATGTTGAAGCCCCAGCCTCCCACTGGGAGGGTGTTTGGAAATGGGGCCTTTGGAAGGTGATGAGGTTTAAATGAGGTCATGAAGCTTGGGCTGCTGTGGTGAAATCAGTGTCCTTATGAGAGACCTTTGGTGTCTCTCTCTCTCTCTCTCTCTCTCTCTCTCTGCCATTTGAGGACACAGCAAGAAGGTGGCAGTCTACAAGCCAGGAAGAATGCTCTCACCAGCACCAGCCAGGCTGGCATCCTGATCTCAGACCGCTGGCCCTCCAAACTGTGAGATGATAAATCTTGGTTGTTTAACCCACTCACTGTGCTATTTAGTTATAGCAGCCCAAGATGACTAAGAGCATGGGGACTAAGAGCATGGGGGCCTGGGCCTGGCCTGTCAGGGATATCAGATGGCTGGGAATGAGTTTCTCAGTTTGGTGCTCTCCACCCCCTGTCACCACCAGTCCCTTCAGTTCGGGATATGGGTGCACCTTGTATGGAGTAGAGAGGGCTTGGAAGTCATGGGAAGAGCCTTGGGAATTTATGGTAAAAACAGCATCATGGACAATACCTATCTTTCTAGGACTTACTGTATTTGAGGCATGAAGCTATAGGAAACCATGGTTTAAGCAAATATGGGGTCTTTTTAATAACAAGATGTCTGAAAGTGGTGGCTTGGTGGGCGGGGGTGGAGGGGTGGGTTGTGGCTGTGCTTAGCATCCCTGAGACTCTCCTGGTCTTCCTCTCAAGCTGGTCTCAGTCTGCCTGCTGTGGCTCTAACCTTGTCTGACAAGATCCAAAGGCAGGACTTGGAAGTGATGGAGCATGTGGGAGTTCAGTAGTTACCCAAATTTCTCCAAAATGTAGCAGCTTAAAATAACAGATGTTTATTACCTGTGGCCAGGCATTCAGGTGTCCCAGCTGGGTGGGTCTGGCTCAGGGTGTCATGTGAGGTTTCAGTCTAGATGTCGGCCAGGGCTGTAGTCCTCTGAAGGCTTGTCTGTGGCTGGAGGATCTGCTCCAGGGTGGATCTCGAACCTGGCCAGCAAGGTGATGTCAGCTGTCAGCTGGAGGCATCTTCTCCACGTGGGACTCTCCACAGGGCTGCTCTGTCCCCCAGAGTGAGTGATCCGAGGGAGCACCGGGAGGAAGCCACAATGTCTTACATGTTCTGATCTTGGGAGTCACACATTGTCACTTCTGCTACATCCTAATCATTGCAAGTGAGTCACTAAATATAGTTCACCCTCAAGAGGAAGGGAATTAGACTTTACATTTTGATGGGAGGAGTACTGAAGAATCTGTACACAAATTTTAAAATCACCACACTCTTTATCAACCTCTTCTTTTTTTTTTTTTTTAATCAGAGAGGAAGATCTTTTCCAGAGGGCCCCCTCCCTTAGCGATCCCTTACATTTCATTGGCTAGACCTGGGTCATATCCTCTCACCAACCAAGGTACTGAGCCACCTTCTTGAGATCAGAATCCTTGGACAGAACTGGGGCTCTGTTAGCAAGAAGATTGGGGCGGGGAGGACGGCTTTTGGCTTTTGGATGGTTATTGACAATGTCTGCCATAGTACTTTACTTATTTGATCTTTAGTTCTTCTAACAACCTTGTAAAAGTACGATCATTACCCGTAATTTGCAATAAAGAAACTGGTTCAGGAAAGTAAGTAATTCCCCCAAGGTCAGACAGAAAGAGGGTGGGAGAGCCCTGGCCCATTTGGCCTCTCCCATCACAACAGTGGTTCTTTAACTACGGGGTGGTGGTAGGGCGGATTTTGACCCCCGGGGAATGTTTGGCAGTGCTTAGAGATATTTTTGGTTGTCACAACTGAGTGGAGGGCACTCCTGGCATCTACTAGGGAGAGCCCAGGGATGCTGCTAATCATCCTCTGGTGCGAAGGACAGCCCCCTACAACCAAGAATCATTTGACCCAAAGTTTCGATAGTGTTAAGATATCAAGGTTGAGAATTCCTGAATCTGAACACGTTCTTTGAGGGCAAGGACCATGCTGTCTCAGTCACTTCTGAGTCCTCTGTGCTCAGCCTGGTCCTGACACATTGAAAATGTCCCAGCACATTGTAACACTCAATAAAAACTGACTGGGTAAATGGACAAGCTTGCTACACTGAATCCCTGAATCAAGGAGTCAGAGGGTTGGAGAACTGTGAACTGTGGGGGTGGGGAGTAACATTCCTCTCCCAGTGGACTCCACCAAGCCCCCAGCTTCCTCTGGTTTCGGGAGAACTGGGGGGCACATTGATCTCCCTACTTGCAAAAGGGGGCTGACTGATGGATGGTGGTCAAGGCTGGTCACCTGTTCATCTCTGAGATTGTGGAAATAGAGGGACCAAATAAAGAAACACATAAACACTTCTCTGAATCTGCCCGCTTTTAAATGGACTAACCACCAGGGAGGAAACACAGTAATTTATATCTCACTGCCCTTCATCCTTGCCCTGCTCTTTGTAGGCAGTTGCTGTTGCTTCAGGGCAAAGATAATGAAAGCTCTTTTTTGTATGAAACTCCTTTTCCCAGGGGACAGAGCCCCAGCATCTGTCAAAGTGGAGGACCTGGGCTCTGGGAGCCTAGATCAGAGAGAGACCCAGGGTGTCCACGCAAGTTCAGCTTCCCTGGAACAGGCTGGACTTGCAGTGATTGATAATTATCTTATAATTGACATTTCAGTACCTGCCAGCTTCTTCATTGGATGTTTCTGCATCATGTCAGATTGTGAGAAAAAGCCATAGTTTGTAATGGCTAGGCAAGACCGGTTTTGTTTTTCTCTACATGTCAAGTAAAGAAAGAGCCTTGAATTTACTCTAAATATGGCCCTGAGTTGGCACCACCAACAAAATATACATCATATCTTCATAAACACCAAGGAATTATTATCTTCATTTTGCAGTTGGAACTGATGCTCAGAGAGGTTAAGTGACTAGCCCAAGATTCTGCAGATATTAAATAGTAGAGCAGGGATTTGAACCTAGGGCTGTCTATTCAGCCCCCAGATCCTGCAGTCTCCAGGTCCCCAAGGCTGCCTGGCTGTAAAACCCACCCTGTATTCTCTGTGTCATGCTCCAGTGGTGACTTGGACCCCTTCTTCAAAGTCTTGGCTACTGCTAGAGACTGAATGTTTATGCCCCCAAATTCATATGTTGAAATTGTAACCCCCAGTGTGATGGTACTTGGAGGTGCGGCCTTTGGGAGGTGATTAGGTTGTGAGGGTGGAATTGCTTTAAACACCCATGTCAAAGCACAGAATTCTCACAACAATGCAAACTGCAGATATGCAATAAATCCTGGCTGTGAGGAGGCAGTCAAAACCAGCTTTTGAGTTATCTTTATTCTCAACCTGTGAGCCTACCATCTCCATATGAACAGAATTGCTTTTACCTGAGAGAAGTTCCGGCATGCTATTTGCTCCAAAAGAAAGGACATTTCAGACTGAGGGCAAGTGTGGAAGCCTTAGGCTCTCTTTCGCACATGTTCTGGGAAAGGTCACCAAATTGTTGAGTTAAATAATGGGATAGAGATGCTATGTTGGTAATCATATTGCAACATGTAAGTGCATCAGATCAACTCATTGTACACTCTAGCCCTACACAATGTTTTATGTCAATTATATATCAACTACAAAAATTACATTTCACTAGGGAGGAAAAGACTTAAATAAGATGACCTTGAAGGCAAGTTTAGGGTCCTGCTAAGAAATATACATCTCCCAGAGACACACTGCCTCACCTTGCAAACCTGCATCAACCACATGAAGATGGTCACAGGCCCATGGCTGCAAAGCTAACTTTTGTTTCCTTGAGAACTGCTCAGAAAGGTCAGGGAAAGGTCAAGGAACTTATTTTCTTGAAACAGGTTACCTAACACAAAACACATGAGTGACAATAAACATGTATTTTCACATCAGTCTCCTCACCCCTGCTTCCCCATTAATGAATGCCCTTTCTTTGGCCTCTGCTCCTGGACCCTGCAGGGCTCTTCTCAGGCTTGTTAGTGGGAGATGTGGATGGAAGAGAGAGTTGGCCTGTGGTTCCTCACGGCCCCATCACAGTTTCTTCCCTGTGTTCTGGGATATCTGAAATCTTGCGGCCAGCTGTCAGGGAAGCTCAGTTTGCTCTGCTGCGGGTCTGATTTGTGGAACAGGCTGAAATGAGACAGAGCTCTTGGGGTCCATGTGGGTGGGGTGCTGGCACCCTGTGCTGCTGGCAGTGCCATGTGGCTGTCCTCAGGGGGCCAAGGGGTGTGGCCTCCATCTTGATCATGTTTGAGGAAAGAGCTGGCAGAGTGCTGGGAAGCCATAGGGTTGGTAAGTGGCTGGGGACAGGAGCAGGTGCAGACTGCTGGGGAGGCTTGGCCAGCTGCTCCCAGGGCTCTTGGCAACTCTGTCAGAGGCTGTTTCCAGACAGCCTCTGTCTGGTCCCTCCTCCTCTTCCCTCACCATCCCTGCACTGCATCTCTGTGGCCTGAGACTTTCCCACGGGCTAATGGAAGGATGTGTTATTGAACAAAGTCTGGATCAGCTCTGTGCACAGTAATGGGCTGAGCATCACTGGGAATGAAAAGCAGCTTGTTTTGGTCTGCTCAGGCTGCCATAACAGAATGCTACAGGGGATAGGTGGTTTCAACCATAGACATAGACTTCCCATAGTTCTGGATGCTGCAAGTCCAAGGCTAGTGTGGCAGCCAATTTCACTTCTGGTGAGGACTCTCCCCCTGGCTTGCCGATGACCACCTTATTCCTGTGCCCTCACATGGCTGAGAGACCTCTCTCTCTCCATCTTCATATAAGGTCATCAATCCTGTCATGACCTCATTTAACTGTAATCCCCAATAGCCCCATTGTCAAATACCATAACACTGGGGGTTAGGGCTTCAACATATGAAATTTGAATTTGGGGAAGAAGTTATTTTCAGTCTATAACACAGCTCCTTAACTCAACTCTGCCCCGTGTGCAAGGAGTTGCCAGTCTCACCTGGAGGCCTACTGCCTTGGTAACATATGAGGGGAACTTTCCAAAATGCATGCCCAGAAAGTGTGGGCCCTGCAGAGGTCATTTTATCAAAGACCAAGACCTCAGGCTGTTGAAACCAGAGGCCAAGTTCAGGGAGGGAGGCAGGAATCCGCAAAGCCATCAGGGGAGAAGCTGGAACCCCATGGAGCCTTGAGGAGTGAGAGGGCTTAGAGGCATGAGGAAGGGCGTTGTGGGCAGAAAGGCCTGAGTGAAGGCCTGCAATGGGGGTGGTGGGTGATGGGTGGTGGTGTAGAAGCTGGTTTGGACCCAAGGGTTATGTCCAGCCCTCAACGATATTTTGTTAGGTTGTATGGTGTTTAAAAAGATCCAGTTTCAAGAGTACATTGAGCTCCACAGAGACAACACCAGGGCAAGTGAGAAGTGGACAGGCACCGGGCAACTCTGCTTGCTGAGGAGAGATAATTAAACGTGGGCCAAGGAAACTAAGAAGCTGAGAAGCAGAATGTCAACACATGTTTTCTCTGAGCAAGCTTGCCAGAGGTAACACAAAAAGCAGCCAGATGCTTCCGTCAGCTTCTTAGTTTCCTAAGAAGTGCTCAGAGAGGTGGAAGACCATGTCTACTAAAGAGAAGGGAAAATGTGAAGACATGGCAAAGGTGGACAAGGCCCCTTATGGAAGAGAAATGAAGCCCATTCCTCCTCAAGGGGAAACAAAAAGGAAGTTCAAGGATCCCAATGCACCCAAGAGGCCTCCTTCGGCCTTTGTCTTGTTTTGTTCTGACTGTTTTCCGAAAACCAGAGGAGAGCATCCTGCCTGTCCACTGGCGAGGCCACAGAGCAGCCAGGAGAGATGTGGAGTCACACGGCTGCAGGGGACAAGCAGTGGCCGTGCTGAAGGAGAAATCCCGCGGGGAGCTGGCTGCACACGGAGCTACAGGAAGTCTGATGCAGCAGAAAAGGGAGTCATTAAGGCTGAAGAAAGCAAGACAAAGAAGGAAGAGGAGGAAGATGAGGACGATGAGGAGGAGGAAGAAGAGGGTGCTGATGAATAAGTTGATTCTGGTGTGATTTTTTCTAGTCTATAAAGCATTTAACCTTCCTGTACACAACTCATTCCTTTTGAAGAAAAAGTTGAAATGTAAAGCTGTGTAAGATTTGTTTTTAAAATGTACAGTGTCTTTTTTTGTATAGTTAACACATGACTGAATGTGTCTTTGGAGAGCCCCGTCCTGCTGGTATTTTCAATAGCAACTAACTTTGCCTGGTGCAGTATGAGGGTTGTGAATTGGCATTGAAATTTAAATCAGGTTCTTGTTGGTGCACAGCACAAATTAATTATACGTGGGGACAGTAGTTTTTCATCTTCAGTTGTCTCTGACGCAGCTTATATGAAATAATTATTCTGTTAACTGAATACCACTCTATAATAGCAACAAAGAAAAAAGTTGTAGCTGTTTTGTTGGCATTCAGATTGCTTCTCAGTGAATATATTTTTAAATGAAAAAATCCAGTTGTAGCCCTGGGCTGGTGTAGCTCAGTGGATTGAGCACTGGCCTGTAAATGAAGGGGTCACGGGTTCAGTTCCCAGTCAGGGCACATCCCTGGGTTGTGGGCCAGGTCCCCAGCATGGGGTGGTGAGGGGCAACCACACATTGATGTTTCTCTCCCTCTCTCTCTCCTTCCCTTCTCCTCTCTCTAAAAATAAATACATAAAATCTTTAAAAAATTAATTAAAAATCCAGTTGTAATCATTTAATAATTGAGTTTTACATAGCATCTGGCCTCTTCTCTTAGTTCATTGGAAGTTCTGGCAGCACTGGGCTTGTGTTTCCCCATGGAACTAGTTGGGGGCATAAGATGAGAAGCAACCGGCCCACCTGTCCATGGTGCATGCACTCCAGTTTGCCACACCCCACCATTCTCTGTTGCTTATCATTTCTTCCTCTTTCTTTATTTATGTCCCCTGCCAATGCTCTGCAGGCATCATGATTTGTGGCTCCTGTTTCACACAGATTCCTGAATCGTATGGCCTTATATACAATTCAGTGATCCCTGTCAAACTTCAGGTCCCCAAAGTGGGCCAAAACAGATACTGCACATTGTAGAGGGAGTAATAAAGTACAGTAGGAGAGAGCTCTGGGAAAGCCCAAGGCTCTCTGAAGTCACAAAGCCATACAAATGTGAATCATCATCATTAACAAGAACTGAAAGGATGGGAGACAAGGAGCTCAGCCCCCACTGTGCACCCTCAGGCCCAGAAGGGTGTTTGCACCATCACGATGGCATTCATCATTGACATAGGCAGATATTATTAAACTATGTCAACTTGCAAATGCAAAATGTTTACCGGATGAACTAAAGTGAACTGGCAGAAGTAATATCTAGGCACTGTATACCTTAACTGTTCTTTTTATAAATTGCTATGGCATTTCTTCAGGGCCTAGAGTCAACGAAGAAAGGAAGAAATGAGTCCTCTGGCTTGTTGAAGGTGTTACTTGTCATTCTAACTGTTCCCCTTGTTGTCCTTTTGTCCCCCCTGCCACTGCTGATGTGCATGCAGTCTTAGACCTTGGAGACTGTACATTGCTGGCCAATGCTTTTTCCCTGGACACATTTATTAAGAAGAGGATGATGTTTCTCTCCCTTTGTGTCTGTCTCTTCCCCAAGTTGAAGTTGATTGACTACAATGCACCATTTTGAAGCTCACAGTGCAGGTAGAGGTTTGATAAAGCATTTTGCTGTGATCTGCAAGTGGGTTGCACCTTGAAGACATGTGATGTTTTATATAACTGTGTCTTGTAGCTGCCTTACTGCTCCTGACTCTCATGTCACTGTGATGTTACTTAATGCACATCCCGGCCCTGCTGTAACCTGGCCCACCTCGCTCTGTGTCTTCTTTCACTCTATGATCCCCTCCCTGCTGTCCTTACAGGTGTGTCATGTAGGTTCACTCCTCTATGCTGCTCTCCAGTCTAAAACATTCTTTCCTGATGTGACTTTCTGCAAACATCTCCTCCTTTTCCAGACTTTCTCTGCTGATTTAGGAGCTTGCAGAACCTGAGTCTTATAATTCTGAAAATTGTCTTCTGGTTTCCAGAACCCCAGATGGAGCAGCATAGCTGAGGGAAGGAGAATTATGTGGGTTTGAGTCCTGGCTCTTTCACTTACTAGCCATGCCACTTGGGACATATTACTTACTCACCTCTCTGAACCTCCGTTTCTTCATCCGTAAAATGGAGATAGTGATAAGACCTAAATCTTATTGTGAGGATTAGATGTGATAATGTATATAAAGTGTATGCCATCATGATGCCTGGCACGTGATGAATGATTAATAGGCACAATTAATATAGTGTATGAGATGGGCCCAAAGATGCGCTGATCTGAGGCAGACCCTGGAGATCTTTTAAACTGAAGTCACATCACCTCATGTTTTGATTTCTAGGCTCCCTTTCCCTAAAAGGCAAAGGCAGAGACAGATCTAACTAGTTGAAGTTTTTTGTTAGTCAAGGCCTTGCTACCCTCCAATGGTTCTGTGTTGATTTTAGGATAAAGACCAAAATTCTTTTCATGGTTTACAAAGTCCTGCATGGTGAGGACCCTGCTCATCTCTCCAGCTCATGTCTCACTTCTCTTTGCTCCTTGTGTCTGACACAGGCCGATGGGCCCTTGCACAGGCTGCTCCTTCTGCAGAAATACCTGCATCCACATTACTTTCCCATGTAACTCGTATTCATTTTTCAGAGCCCAGGCACGCTTTCTAAAATGTCCACTTATTCTGGTTTCTGATCACATATTCATTACTGTGTATACTTGACTAATGTCTAATTCCTCTACTGGATTGCACACTCCATGAGGGCAGGGACCAAATCTGGGGGTTGTTCCCTATGGCATTCCCAGCGCCTGATGCAGCAACTGACCTGTAGTGGGCATTCATCAAATAATTTGGTGAATGCATAGGTGAATAGAGGGCTTACTGTTTTAAGAATGTGTGCAGTCAAGATGTTCACTCGAAATTACAAAGTCTTACTCTTGAAGAAAGAAGTATAAGAGACAAGTCACTGGGAGACAGAAAATAATGTGGTGGAGCTGGGTTGCTCCTCACACCTGATAGGTGCACTGCTAGGGAAGATTTGTGAAGGAAGTGAGCATGTGCAACGTCAACTGATGGGCTCCTTGTCATCATGGTTCAGCTGGCTTCTAACTTGGGGCAAAGTTTTATTAGCAAATAGGGCTGTCACTGGTGAGGTGGTTTCTTCTCCCTTGCTCGTTCCATGTGAAAGGGGTGTTGCTGAATGAGCAGCCTAACTCACCTTAGAGCCTTTCAGGGTTTAAGGAGAACAGTCATTGCCTCCTAAGTTCCTGACCTACTACCAAAAATACTCCTTAAATAAGCTAAATGTTTACTATTCCAAAACAATACACACTTGTTCTTGAAATATACATTTTGGAAGTACAGGGAAAAAATTATAGAAAAGAAAATAAAATCAACCAGTATTCCGCCACCTGGAGATAGCCATATTAACATTTTGGTGCATGTGTTTCTGATTCTTTAAAAAAATTGTGTTTCTGTGTGTGTTTTTATTTATACAGTATTGTAATCTGATTTTTTCAAATAGCAAATGTACCATGAATAGCAAGCATTCAGGAAGGTGATGATCTCCCTCCCATGGGCTTGGTGTGATAGTCCTGGCCTTGGGCCAAGAGGCGGGCGTCCCAGAACTGCACAGGATCTGACAAAGTTGTGAACAGTGTCCTTTGGAAGGAATGATTATGACGAGATCAGGAGACAGGCAGTGGTGCAACAGAGACATGGACAGATGGAACAGTAGATGTGAGACATCCCTTAGACACTCCCCAAGACATGTTGGAGGGCTTATGTAGGGACCTCAAAAGTAGGGTCATGGATCTGATAAACTGGAAGGTAGGTTCTTGGAGCCACTAACTCTTTCATTTCTTCACCCAACAAGTATTTCTTGAGTGGCTAACATGTACCAGGTACAGAACATAATTGCGACCTCATTGGAAACTTGTACCAATCCAGTTACATGTGTTAAGTGCTTGGCACAGAGCAGGAGCTTGAGAAAGGGCAACAATAGAGATTAGCATTTATTACTTTTCCAGAATCTCATCTATGGTTGGCGATTATCTCCATGTTGCCAAATCACCAGAAGGGTCAGAGAGCTACATTTTTGTCCATAGAAATGGTGTAACTAATTGAGTATGAGTAGTTTATGATGCTGATACTTATCAGTGAAGCTAGCTTTGCCACCATGAACTCTAGCTCAGTTACATTATCGAGAAACTTTGTTGGGGCATTGGGGTAGGTTATTACTCCTTCAATCACATCTTGGTCCTTAGGGGACTAATTGGTAGGCCAACTTTTATTACCTGTTGTTTTTAAAAATCACAGCAGGGAAAGGATAGCAAGGCATTGGGAAGGAGACTTCATATAAGATGAAATGAGCCAAGATTGGAAAATGACATTTTTATTTGCCTTATAGATGAAATGGATACAGTGTGAATGGCATTGTGAATGAAATGAAGGGCTCCAAAGATCAGCAAACACAAACCATTCACCCTTCTTTACAGGCAAAGAGCCTTCAAAATGGATTTGGTTCAATTGCATTTAGCTGCTGTCATTTTTCTGTGGCAAGGAGGTTGGCATTCAAAGGTACTCATCTCATGGCCAGTCCCAATTAACTTTGATTCCAGGAAAAATATGATTTTAATTCATTAGTCACAGAGTCATTCTGGATCTGAGTTTTTCAAGGTCTATGGGTTTACAAAATACCTGGGGGAAAATTATTGGCTCTAAAATGCAAAAAGAAAACAGTGAAGTTGACATTAATGAATATTTTAAAAAATTCCTACAAACTGTGCTACTTTGTCAATATTACTAATTGTTAAATTTAGTGTTCATAGAGATTTTATTACATCTGAAAATGCTGGTAGATTAGAATTTCCCACTTTCAAGTGCTTCTGAGTATGCAAATTGCCAAGAAATCACATCCAATCAAAATTTAAATAAGTCACTTGTTGTCGAATAATTTCAGAAGAAAAATTTAGAAATTTTCTCTAAAATATTTGATAGCAAAAATCCATTTAGTGTAGGATGTAGGCAAACTTGTAATATGTTTGAAATACTCTCTGATGAGGCATCCAAAAGTAAGTGTGTCTAGGGTACACAAAATTCTTTAACAGACCTTGTTATTCATTCTGCCTCCTCACTTCCCTATAAAGTAGTTTAAAAAGAAGCTATTTTTAGTGGTAGCTTTTTTTGGTGAAGTGTTTGAACGTTATGGTAGTTAGATTATTTATTGTTCAGTAAATATTCATTCTCTCCCTTTTTACCTCATTGATGTTGAGCAAGGCCATGTCTTCATGTGCCTTCATGGAGGGTGTAGTGTACTTCTCCACACTTTGATGGGTAGTTGACCATGTGACTTTCTTTGGCCAATGGGATGTGAGAGGACCTAACTAGCAGGTGCTTTGTATATTCTTGTGTGATAAGGCTTGCCCTCCTGTGCTTCTGTCTTCTCTATGAGAACAACATGCCTTAGTCACTGGTCCTAGAAGAGTGAGAGATATGCCACAGTTACTCCAGCATTATAGCCGACCTGCTGCCCAGCAGAGTTGCACCAGCCACCCTACAAAAGCACGAATGAGAAATAAATGCTTGCTAAGAATTTGTGTTTTTTTGTTTCACAGCATTATTGTGGCCATAGCTGACTGATACAAGCTCCTTCTCACAGTGGTGCTTACTCATATTTCTAAGCAGTGACAGTTTGTTATTTTCAACTATATTGCTATTTATTTATTTACAACCATAATGCAAGGGTTATACCTCTGAAAACAAGTTCAGCTACTTTGCACTTGCTATTCCTTCTGCCTGAAGTTTATCACCTGGCTCTTCATATACTTGGCTTCTTCTTTTTTTAAATTTTTGGCTCTGGCTTTAAATATTGCTTCCTCAGAATGACCTCTTCTGATATGTTACTTAAGTGCCATCTATGTTGGAGTCTGCTATTTGCATATCCAAACATCCATATTCCCTTTTTTCCTTTTTAAATAAAGCCCCGTGTTTTTCCTTTTTATTGTAAAAGGATTTCAAACTTAGAGAAAAGTAGCAACTGCAGTATAAATAACTTCTTTCTCCCTAAATCATTTGTGAATAAGTTTCTGATATGATGTTCATCCTAATACTTTCATGTGTATTTTTCTTACATAATCATAATATGGTCATCAAAACCAGGAAATTAACATTGATATATTACCACCATCTAATCCACAGATCGCATCCAAGTTTTGCTGACTATCCCAATAACGCTTTTTATCAAGGATCCAGTCTAAGAACCTGTATAACATTGAGTTGTCATATCTTATTTTAGAAGGGTTCCTCAGGGTTCTTTTTACTATCTTGACCTTGATACTTTAAAGAGTACAAGCCATTTATTTTGTATAAAGTCTGTCATTTTGGGTTATAATTCATGTTTTCTCTCTGATTAGGTTCAGGTTATACACCCATCTCAGGCTTCAACACCCCACGATGGACTCTGCTCCCTGTCATGGATGCTTACCTGTTTGATTTCATCTAATGACTTTAAGACTAAGTTTTTCAAGAAAGAAAGAAGCCAACACCCTAATTTTAATTAGGAGACATGGACTCAATGTCCAGTCTATCATGCAACTAGCTATGGTTGTGTGATTTAGTTTCGGCCAATGAAATGCAAAGAGAAAGGTAACATGGAAATTTTCTCAGTGGGAGAGGCATGCCTTTCTTTCTTCACTTCTCCTGTTGCTGGCCTGGGATTGGGATGCAATGGCTGGATCTCCAGATGTTGTACTTGATCTTGAAGACAAGTTCAAATGAGAGATCATCTTTCCCAAAGTAAGGTTTGGCTTTCCCAAAGCCTATGGTTTAAGGGGTAGATTAAAGAGAACATGACAATTGGTTGAATGTGAGGTGTAATGAAGAAGGACTCAAAGATGATGTTCAGGCTCTTAACTGGGGTTTCTAGGTGAATGGTGCTGATATTCACTGAGAAAGGAAGCCCAGATATAGAAGTAAAATTATTTGGGAAGCAGGATACATTCATTTTTGGACAAGTCAAGTTTGAAGTACCTAACAGATATCTGATAGAGTTCTCTAAGGTCACCTTATGCTATCCACAAATCAACTATGTGAGGAAAGTGTTGTTACTATTACTACACCCCATTTTACAGGTGGGGAAACTGGGGCTTAGAGAAGTTTTACATTGAAACCCAAGTAATTTGATTAAAAAGCTTCAGGTCTTAACCACCATGCTATACTGCCTCCTAGCAGCTCATGCCCAGTGAATTTTTACTCCTGGTGATGTTTCAAAGTTTGCAAAGAGCTTTTACATCTTGATCTCACTTGGTTCTCACAAAGCTCTGTGGGGCAGGTAGAGCTAACATTGTTATCCCCCTATTAGAAAGAAGAGACTATGGACTAGAAAGATTAAAGGACATGCCCAAGATGACCTAACCCATGAATGGCAGTTAGATAAGAATTGTGATCTTTTGATACCACACAGAAGAGCACTTTTCCAGAGAACCACCTTACCTTCTTTATTTAGGCACTCTTAGCCACTCAGAAGCAAATAATGCCATCAGCTGGCACTGTGATACTCCTTTCTTTTTAAAGATATATCCAGGGACTTGGTTTTGTTCAGGTTTGGTGAGGCCAACAGGTTGGGAGACCATCACCATTGAAAAGATAGCTTGTTACTTAGTTCCCAAGAGGAAGGGGTGTGCCAGGCCACGCAGGGCCAGGTGGGGAAACAACAGGGTCAGCCAGGATGCAGAAAGAGCAAAAGGAAAGCTGGGCCTGAGCCTTCATTGTGGTTTTCATGGGTGAGGCAGGGTAGGTACACTGAGCAAGCACAGGATGAGATTGAATAATCCCGGAAAACTCTAAGATGTAGGAGCGGTCCCTCGTTGTCTGGTACCTGGCCCTGGTGGGGCTAAGGGCAGGTAGACAGTGTCCTAGATTGTGGGAGCCTGACAAAAGGAGGTGGATGGGGGGGCATGTGGACTGGGAATTGGTTGACTTGCATATCAGAGGAATGCTGGAAGGCAGGCTGTTTGCTACCTCTAGGAATTAGCTACCCTGGGAGGGGCAGTCCCTCACTCTTGGTCAATCACTTGCATTGACCCTCTTTGTTTTGGAAGTTGTTCTGGGAATAAGGTGCAACAAAAGTCTTCTGACCCAAACAAGCCTGCCATTTCAAGATCTCTGGTGCCCACAGGTATTTCCAGGGAGAAGGTGTATCAGGACACCTAAGGAACAAAGATAATATTCTAGTAGGAAGCAGGTCAGCGAGGCTATATAGCATAGTGCTTAAAAGCTTAGACTCTCTTGTTGGACTGCTGAGTTTCAAATCATGCTTCTGGTACTTATTTGCATGTGATCTTGGGCAATAATTTTAATCTTCTTGTGTCTCAGTGCTCTCATATATAAGATGGGATGATATGGCAATGATTATAAGAATATACATATATGTATTTATATTACTCAGCATAGGGCCAAGCATGGAGTGAGAACTTAATAAATATAGTCATTAAAATCAACCGTTACAAAATGACAACAAACTTACAACTATCAACAACCAAACCTAAAAAAACAAAAACAAAAACAAACTAAGCAAACAACTAGAACAAAAACAGAATCACAGAAATGGAGATCACATGGAGGGTTATCAGTGGGGAGAGGGAGGGAGGAGAAGGGAGGAAAAGGTACAGGGAATAAGAAGCATAAATTGTAGGTACAAAATAGACAGGGGGAGGTTAAGAATAGTACAGGAAATGGAGAAGCCAAAGAACTTATATGTATGACCCATGGACATGAACTAAGGGCAGCGGGGAGGGAATGCTGCTGGGAAAGGGGTGCAGGACAGAGGGGAATAAAAGAAAAATCAGCCATTACTCATTCCTCTCCCAGTCTCTTCCTTAGGAGATTTTGAGATCTCTTTGGATGGCTGGGAATATTCCCAACTAATGCCTACTGGCAGAGAGGGGAAACACAACTCTGGAGATAAAATGGACCCAGCATAACACTAGACTAAGAATAGATTAGGATGGCCCCAACTCAGGTCTACAGGATAGAACCCCAAAGGCAATAGCGGAAAATATATGTTGAAAGGTTTGAGTGTTTCATGCAAGTTTGAAGAGCTGGAACCTGGGAGCTGGAGTGTGGAGGAGGATCATTGGGTTCCATTTAGGGACTGGACGGTGTAGGCATTGTCACATCAGTAGGCAGACATCCCAACTACACTGAATGGGCTTTCAGCAACACCCTGAGGTAGCCTCGGGGATGAGGGGAGATAAAATGGGGCTGCCAGTGAATGGTCAACTCCTCTGATTTCTCTTTGCCTGGAGTTTGGAAGCAACCTTTGGATTAACTAAACCTTCAGGATTTTTGGATGCTGGGAAAGGAAACCTAGATGGAGATACTGGACTTCTTGCTCCTGTCAGCATAGTGGGAAGGCATGAAACAGATTGGAAAAATGAGATGTGACTGCTTCCTGGGTTGATAAAATACATCATGCCTATTAAACACAGGGGGACACATTTCATCCTGATAAGAAATCTTTAAGATTGTGCTATTATCCAAAGCCCTTAAGAAGGCAGACCAGGTGCTGCGTACACTGATTTCCCTTGCAACTGTGATCTCATCCCCTGTTACCTCCTGACTGTGTTGCTGTGATCCAGCCACATGAGTTTCCATTCTCTCTTGAGCATGAGCCCCGCTTTCCTACCTCAAGGCTTTTTTTTTGCAGTTCCCTCTGCCTGGAATGCTGTTTCCCAGATCACGACACACTCATTCTCATCTGGTAGCTGTCACCCTACAGGTTGCCCTTGCAGAAGGTTTTTTCATTCATACCCCGTCCTCCAAGTTCATCTCCCTCACATCACTCTCTCTAGCATCTCTGACGTGGTCTTTGTTACTTCGTGGTTTGCATGGTTAGAGCTGTTGCTCCTACTAGGATGTAAGCCCTGTAACAGTGTGTTTGTGGGTATTGCTCAATGCTATCATGTCCCCAGTGATCTCAATAGTGCCTGGTACGTAGCACATGCTCCATAAATAGTTGTTGGATGATTTAGGAATTCTTCATTTTACAGATGAAGTATTGGGGTAGAGGGAGATGAAACAGCTTTGTCACAGTTACACAAGGTAGCAAATGTTTTTAGTGCTCCAGTCATACCTCCGAATCTTTACCTTTTAAGTGTCTACTGGCCCAACCAAATGCATTTGTGTTTCTCTGCCTGAGGACTTTCCATGGTCATAAGCCTTCTTTGGCCACCTGTACACCAGCACGGAGGTGGCAGGGGAGTTCATGGCTCCCCTAGGGAGTGTCCCTTGGTCAGGGACTGATGGGTGGTGGAGGATGGCTGCCTCCACTTGGTTAGCTCAGGTTAGGTAACTACGAGGCATGCTCCTGGTGCACAAGGGCCAGTTGTGTGTGTCTTTCCCCAACTCCTTGCTCAGTGACATCATGTTGGTTGAAACCAGCCACAGTGGGAGCATACACACCATAGAAATGGGCAGAAACAACAAATCAAGGCATTTTGGTATTATTTTTTCCTGGAGAGTCTGTCATTAATCATTTGCCAGCACCCATCTGGATGTGTTCCACCCTGTCTTTCAGGTTTCCCATCAGAACTAAGCTCCCTGTCTGAAGCGGAGATGTGTTTGATGATTGGCTCTCTGTTGGCTGCCTATCCTCTCCTGTCTCACTTCCTCTGCCATGTTGCATTCACCTCCCAAATAAATGACTTGCACCGGACTTTCATCTCAGGGTCTGTTTCTGGTGGAGCCCAAACTAAGGCACAAAATTAAGAAGTGATGGAGCCAAGATTTAAAACTAAGCCTGTCAGATGCCAGAGCCTGTGTGTTTCAGCAACAGCCACACCCCTCGTGTCTGCCTTGCTCTCTGCCTGTCAGGGTAGCAGACGTTCTCTGGATGTGGAGGGGCCTTGAAGGAGTGAGACAAATGCGTTATATTGATAACATTAGCTGGCAATTAAGAAGTTATCTTTCTTATGTTAAGGACTAGATTAATTAGGTAAAACATGAGAAAATCTAATTTACTTCATAAATTATTCTTTATAAAAAAATTTAAACACAGTCATGTTTGCATAAAACTTGCAAGCACCAGAACAGATTTTATTGCTCTCTTGTGTAATGATCCACATCATGCTTCCATTTCATGCTCCTTATAATTGACTGTTTATAGTTTCTAACTCTATTTAGAGACTGGTTTGAATATTCAAGGACCTCACCAGGTGGCTGAACAGGTTTGACGCCAACAGTGTTAAGTGCAAACTGAAGAGACCCTCAGGGAGGTGTTAGGTGCAAACGGACAGACCCTCAGCTGAACAGAGGCTGAAGGAGTAGAAAGAGCTTAGGCTTTGGGGTCTTATATTAGTCAAGATACTTTTGTTTACAAGGGAGAGAAACTCAGTTCATACTGGCCCTGATGCTTAAGGAAACTAGAAAAGAAAAAGAACATAATGCTTCAAGAAATTGGAAAGTTCAAGGATATAGAATTAGCTTCAGGCATGGCTGAGTCAGGGTTGCTTGCTAATAAATTCTCTCCTTCACTAGAATAAAAGCTTCATAAGGACAGGGGCCTTATCTCTTTTTCCCATTGCTGTCTTCTCCATCAGCTAGACCAGTGCCTGGCACATTGTGATAATAACAAATATTTATGGTACACAGTACTTTGTAAGGAGATAGCAATGTTCTGAGTGATATATACATATTAACAACCCAGCAAAGTAGATCACTATTAGTTGTGATCCTCATTTTTCCAGATGGGGAAACTGAGACACTGAGAAGTCATATAACCTGTAAGCAGGGAAGTGGAGATGTGAGGACCTCTTTCTTCAGAGCTTTGCTTGTAACTGCAATGCTGTATTAATTCAGTACATTGTTGATGGAGCAAATGAGTAAGAGTATAGTGATATAACTTGCCAGATGTAGAATATTTGGTAACTAATAGTAATGATATTTGGGGGGGGCAGCTTCTGCCTTCTGTGACCCATTAGGTTTGGGCATTGGCATCATCTGTCTTCAGGGTTCAGCATATTTTGCCCTGACCAGGGGAATGCTGCAGGGTTGGGATGGGCCGTGCTCAAGGCAATGAGACTGGAGGTATTTCTAGAATCATTTTTCTTCTGAATGAGGGATTTGGGATCATGGATAGATAAATCTTAGCTAGGTTTGGAGAGATCTTGACAGAATTATATGCTGGATCAACAGGGTCTGACAAATGGGAAACATTTTGAAGGAAAACACCTCAACCCAGACTTTTTAATAAGCTTTTCTGGACAACTATTGGTAAGTTGTGTGTCTCCCCTCCCCACCTCTGTGATGGAGAGTCAGATATTAAGGTATCTGATGTTATCCAGATAGGAATAAAATGTGATAAAGTCTTTTAAGCCTCAGGTTAGTCATTGGTGCTGTTCACCAAGTATTTCCAGTTCTCTGTCTTCTGGGTAGATGTAGGATCCCTTACTCCCCACCAAAGTTAGACATGACTACGTACTTGCTTTGGCCAATGATGTCGGCACAGAAGTGAAGGTTGTCATTTTCCAGTGGAAGCTTTAAGAGCCAGAATGGAGCTGCCACATTCTTTTTTCTGCTTCAGTTACTGGCAACATTATAGGTAGTGGCTGCTTTCTATGCCTGGGTCTGGGAGTGAGGTTGGCACTGGGCAGAGCCTCCACCTGACCTGTAATGGACATCCAGTGTGAGTAAGAAATAACATTCTGTTGTTTTAAGTTACTGCAATTCAGGGGTTTTGTTAATGAGGCATAGCCTCACTTGTGCTGGATACAAGCAATCACCAATGTAGGAAGTGGTCATTGAGTTCCCACAAAAATATAGATAGGGTACCAGGTGACAAACACCCTGTATGTATTTAATTTGGAAGCTTCTTGAGACTGTCAGATGTGGATTGTTAGAGTAGCAAGGTGTTCACAACAAGTGTTTCCCCAGCAGGTGTGAAGGGCAAGACAGGAGGGAAATTGAAAACAACCAGATTCTTTGAGTGAACACCAATTATGCACAAACTGCTATCAGCATGGTAGTAGTGTCCACTGATTTCATATTTGCAAGGTCTTTGTGTGTGTGTGTGTGTGCACCTACTACGTGGCAGGGACTGACACAAGTTACTGTGTATATTACTTTGCTAGAGCCATAACAGATACCACAGACTGGGTGGTTTAAACAACAAAAATTAGCTTTCTCACAATTATGGAGTTTGGAAGTCCAAGATCAAGGGGTTGGCATGTTTAACTTATTCTGAGGTCTCTCTCCTTGGCTTGCAGGTGACTGCCTTCTTGCTGTGTTCTCATATGATCTTTCCTCTGTGCATTCGATTCCCTGCTATCTCTTTTGTGTGTTCTAACCTCATCTTCTTATAAGGACATTGGTCAGGTTGGATTAGGTTCTACCCTAAGGGTTTTATTTTAATTTAATAACTTCTTTAAATGCCTTATCTCCACATACAGTCACATTGGGGATTAGGGCTTCAACACGTGGTGGATGGGGAGGCACAATTCAGTTCATAATACCATGGATAGCTGCGGAGAGCCTGCCCTGCTGCTATCCATGTTGAGATATGGCTGGACTTGAGCAGGACCATTGCGCCCCCACAGCCTGCACCTTGTGAAGGATGATCTGATTAGTGCTCATCTTAGCTCTTTCTCTTCCTTCAACTCCCAATTCCTCACCTTCTCTAGCACTATGAAAAGAGATAACATCTGTTTTGTAGCATACTGGTGAAGCGTTGACTCTGGGTTTAAATTTGACTCTGACTTTGGGCAAGTCATTTCACTAAACCTCAGTTTCCTCTTTTGGAAATTAGGGGTTGAAAAAGTACCTTACCTCCCACATTGTAGAGAGGATTAGGTGCATTAGTGGTCATAACTCATTAAACACTTACAGAATGCTAGTTACTATTAGTAGGATTATTTTGGTTGCAAATGACAGAAACTCAATTGAAAGTAATTTAGTATAGGAGACTGTTCTGCATGGTGTGGGCCCAGCTCCCACTCTGAGATGCACAGGACCCATACCCACGGATAGGTTCTCCCATGGGGAATCAGGCCTGTATTGTACCTAGACTGCTATGAGCCTTGCTTTTGCTAAAACTCCCTCACCCTGAATTGAGGCAGCAAGTGCTTACTGTAACTTCCCAAAGTCTGTGCTAAACCTCTCCAGTATGGACTGTGACCAGTTCAACTACTTTTGCCCTTGGTCTGCAACATCCTTTTCTTTGAAGTAATTAGCAGCATCTTCTCCTTTGTTTTCTGTTGAAGGTAACCACCTAAAGTGAACCTGTGCATAGTAGATGAGGACCATCATGTAATATGCCCCAAAAAGCAATAAAAACCTGTTAAAGCAAGGGTCAGCGCACTCTCCCCTTGAGAGAGTGGCTGAGGCACTCTGAGGCTTTTCTCCTCTTGAGAGAGAAGCCACACTGTCCCTTTTCCTCCACAGGACTTGATAGTCCATGTGAATTTCTCATATCTCATCCACAATGTCATGGACCCCATAAGTCGGGGTCCGCATCAATTTAGGCACTAAAAGGGGAATTTATTGACTCCAATAACTAAGTCCAGGAGGGGTAGGAGTGCAATTGAGCAGGAGGAGCAACTGGAGTCATGCCGTGAACCATTCCCCATGCCTCTTATATCTGTTTTTACTGTGGTGGTTTTATTTTTCCCTACTTGCCTAGAACCATGGCTTCAACAACATTCCTAGTTTCAGAATGGAAGAGACCTTCTCATATGGTTACAAAGGGGAAAAAACCCAGGCAAGGAATCTGATTGGTTTGGTTTAGGTCAAATGGTCATGCATGCGACCTAGTCAGGGGCTAAAGTGCAGGCCCTATTACATCTTCTTAGAGCAGAGGCTGCTTGGCAGATAAAAATAATGGGTGCCTCCTATTGCTACTGAACCCAACCAGTAGGGCTGGTCCTACTGCTCGCTGCCTACCAGGCAAAACTCCAAAGACAGAGTTCGCTGGAAAAGAAAGTAATCTTTTATTTAACAATCACTTCAAAAAAAAAAGATTATTTAAATATTTGTCATTACAACTTCTACAGAGATTCAATAACTGAAAATTCCCTGAAACTAATATTTTAGTCATCCAGGCCCATGCTCCACTGACGGGCCCCTATGGGGAGGACTGCGGCAGGGGACCTGCTATCTATAGGCCTGCGCTAGTGGCTGTTGACAGGTCTGCATGGGGGTAGGGCATGGGGCCTGCCACTGACAGGCCGGAGCCTCCTCCTTTCCCTTCTTATCAGCCCTAATGTTTGGGGCTCAGGACCTCCAGCCCCCAGCGTCTGGGAAGGAGGGGAGATTACAAAGAGGAAGCTGTGTTTCTGCACACTCCTTTCAAATGACCTCTCCCAGGATCCCTTGTGTGGCCCAGCACATGGGCTATGCACACATGTGCAGCTCAACTCCTCCCCCATTTCCGAGGTTGTGATCCCCTATTACAACTCCCCCCTTTTAACACTCTGGACACTTGTAATCTTACAAGGGCAAACAGACAAAGGTCTCATCTTTCTGTAGCTACTTCTTGCTGGCCAAGAGTATGGTCCTACCTGTTTTCTGGTCCAGAGTTTCCTACCAAAAGGAGTTTGGGTGTGGAGGGGAGTCTTAATGTGAGGGAAAAGAATCTTGCAAAGTCCAGGTTCATTGGTTGTCCCTGGAAAGTGGCATGTGCAATGTCCAAAGGACGGCATTGCTGGACAGGCTGGCAAGCTTCTTGTATTCTTTTCTGTCCAAACCATTAAGGTAGAAAAGAAAACTAGTTTCAAAATGAAGCCAATAGACCACCCCCTACCTCACCTACTCAACCACCTTGTCCAGCCATAATGGCAACCACAGCAAGATGGTAAATTACTTGTGGTAGGTCAACCTGCCCTACTTCAGGAGTGGGAGAGTGACACTGTAGAGTTTCCCACTCTCTGAGAATTTCTCCACATGCCTCTTCGTGGTGTTGACCACCTAAATATGCCTGGCAGGTAGAAAGGAAACCTGTCAGGGAAGGGGCTGTGAACCAGGGTCTAGGTGAGGACTGGCCGAACTTTGGGGAGATCATTGCTTGGGAGCCACTGTTTGTGAGATTGGTTGGTAGAAAACTTGCTTGTGAGCACTCATTTGGAACAATGGAGTTGTGGGTTAAAGTTTTGCTTATATGTTCATAGTTTGCCTGCATTCTTTCAGTCATCACTTTAGGCCTGTACATCTGGGCCAATAGGGGCTGTTCTCCGTTGGTTCCTGGAGGGACCCCACTGGGTAGGATTTTGGCAGACTGGAGCATGTACTGCTATTATCCAATGTCCAAGGAGGTGTTCACTTATTATTGTAATACTGTGTGGCCTACGTATGTTTTGGATTGTGGGGAAAGGTGGTCCTTGCATGGCTCCCTAAGTAACTGTACAATGCAACTGAAACAATATTGCCAATGGTTAGGCAGATGGGATGAAATCTGTTGTATCAATGCATTTCTGTCATTGCACAGTAGGGTTTTGCCAGGGACAGAGGACCACTTGATGGTGCAGAGAAGGGAAATGGCCTCAAAACATGTCCCTGACGATAAGACACAGGAAGGAAAGAATGAGGAAATAAGTCTTGTTAGTGTCCTGAACCCAGGGGATGCAGGATTAGGGGCATGAAGACCTCACTGTTAGCTTCTTGTGGAATGGGGCCCACTGAGCCAACGGCTCTACCTCAGTATGACATGGGACAGATCTCCCCCTTGAAGACCTGTCAGGGCACCCAGTTTGGCCAGGGAGCCTCCTAGCTGGAGCAAGTCAGTTTCCTTTGAGGCAATATCTTATAGGTGGAGTAAGTCAGGAAGGCCAGGCCACTGGCTACTATTGGGCTCATACTGCATTCTGCACTTCAGACTTACTGACCTGGAAGAATTCCAACCCTTCATATAAGGAGGATCCTCAGAGAATGGCAGCTCTTATTGCCTCCATTTTTGCCATTCATCATTCAAACTGGGCCAATGTACAGGTGCTCCTTAACATCTTGTTAACTTGCAGATGAGAGACAGCTGGCTATAAATAAGGCAAATGAAGGGGCCCAATGTCTCCACCAAGAGAATCCCAATGGGACCCCCCATCCTGCCAGGGCAATTCCATTAACAGAGAAATACACAACCCCTTTCCTTTTCACCAAACTCCTGTCTCCAGAGTTATACCTCCAGACAGTGAGCAATAGAACCTCACTGACTGTTCTGGAACAATGCAAGGCTGCCGGTAACACTGTGCCATCTAAATGCTTTCTGTACTGTGCTTGGCACTTGGTAGAAATTAAATGAATTCCTCTTTTTCCCGTTCATTTTGACCCCCATGCCCACCTTCTATTATACCAAATAATAATCTAGAGAAGAAAGTCATCACAACTGAGGGACTTGAGTAGTGAGGAATATAACTTCTTATAGGACATTTGGTAGGAATGGTGGCTTAGGCAGGTGTGGGCTCCAGAAGAAAGGCCACCTGAAACTCAAGTCAGGCAAATATATTCCTCCCTGAGGATGAGACAAATTTCAGGCAATGTTTTACATTTAAGTTGGAAGCACTAATTGGCAATAGGTGTTTAGAATCTTAGTGATTGTTCATGCCCTTTTACCCATCAAGTCCACTTCTAGAGTGTCAAGAACTATGAAGGGTCTGGGATATTACCCTACTCACAAGTCAGAAAGTTATCTGCCACAGTTTCCTGGATGCAGGCAGGAGACATGAGACTCTTGGGGTAGAGACAAAAGATTTTACGATTTGTCACTCAACAGGAATCATGTGCTTCACGGTTGTGCCAGTTCCCTTGGACCTCCAAGTCCTTCAAGGGTGACATGGAATGACATGGAGATGGACCCAGGTGGATGCTGTGTACAGTGGGTTTGCATCATAGCTGAGGAATCCCAGTCTTTATATAAAGGGATTGCCCAACATTTGCCCTGGAGAGAGGCATCATCTTTACAATCCTGGTTAGCAGATGAATCTGCCTTCTGTATCTCTGTCTTCCAGTGCTCTTGGCTCAGACAGACACCTTGCAAAGGTAGTCGGGAATAAACGCTGACAAGATGCACAGAAATGTGACAGATGCATGGAGAATTGTCTCCTAATAAAGAAAATCTTTCCTAAGGAACATCTATCTGAAGCACAAGCAGAAATTTATTCATAAACAACCAATTAGAGGGAGGTTAAGCAGACTGTAGTTGGAAGTATTATGCTGTTTCTAAAAATGTTCTGAAGATCTTGGAATGGCAAGTAGAAACATTCAATTTAAAATATAAAGTGAAAAGTTCATGCTACAAAATAGAATATATGTTTTTGTTAACTATGTAGAAAAGTCTATTATAGAAAACAATTGGGAAGGAAATTTGCTAAAATTTTGATCGTGTTTCTTTGAGCAGTGAGTCTAGAGGGAATTGTTTTTATTTTTTCCCTTTGCATTTTTGAAGTTTTTCAGTTCCTGTAATGAACATATATTACTTTTACGATAGGATAAAAACAAGATAAATTATTTTTGAAAGCAGTGCCCAGCATTCACAATTTGACAAAAACAAGGAAAGAAAGCATGAAATAAGGAGGGAAAAATGGTTTCAGTTAAATTAGCTGTTCAATTAAGCTAGTTTCTTAGCTGCAAAACATCATTTTGACAGACAGTTAGTTCTGGGTAAGTCAAATATTTCAACACTGTATTCTTAGGGGGCAATTAGTGTAATTCACATTTGATGTGCAGAAGTGTTATAGTAATGGGGAAACTTTCCTGAATGTCAGTTGAAGCGGGGCTACTTGTGTTTTATTTTTTTTTCCCTTGAAATTGTCCTGATTACAGAAGAAGTAATTTCCTTGACACATCATCTAGCAAGTCCTGCCAAGGGGGCTGGTGGGTGGTAGGATGGAATTTCCCATTGGCTAGAGGAAGCTATGTTGGGAATAGAATACAAAGTTCAACAATAATAACATTAACAACATTTGTTATAATATTAGCAACATTTATTATAGTATCAACAACATAAATGGTACCAACAAAAATCATACAGCGTATATTTATGCCGTGCTAGATATTGTACTAAGAACTCTATATATGTTACTTTCTGCAACTATCAAATGCCATAGTGTTTATTGGGGTCTCCCTGTTGTAGATGAAGAGACTGAGGGCCAGAGTGATGGTGTTGGAATCATCCTGAATTTATCAGCCAGAATCTAGAGCCCTTGTTCATGTGCTCCTGGACTTACTAGAATTTCTTGGAAAATAATGTTTTCCTGTATAAGGCAATCTGATTCTCTCTCAAGGCAAGTAGGATATTTTGAATATGCTCCATTTGAGAGACAAAGAAGCTGAAGCCCAGAATGTGTAAGGAATCTCCCTAGGTCCCATAGTAAAAGAGCAGGAAAAATCCATTTTAAATATAGCAGGGCTTTTATTTCAATGCTGTTTGTAAATGTTAGTAGATAATATCTTTTATATTGTATGAAGTTGGATGAAAGGTGAGGTGGTATATTAGCCAAACTCTTTTAGTTATATCCAGCTATTGTTCCATGCAACTTTAAAACCCACAAATAGACCTGAACTTCAGGTATGGGTAGATCAAGCTGCTTAAATGATATACTTTAGAATCTCTCTGATCTCTAGTTTTTAATTCTGTTTTCATCCATGTCGGTTTCATTCTCAAGCTATTTCCTGTATCATCAGTAGCTCCTGACTTACCTCTTACCAGCTTAATAATCTTAGGGTAAAAAGAACTTATCACTGTTAAGAGTCTTGATAGAACCCCTAGAGCTCACTCTCATTGGACCATAAGGGTCAAGTGCCCATCTCTGAACCAGTTGCCTGTTGAAGTAGAAGATGGGTCATGTGCTCACCCTTAGTGCCAGGGGATGGTGTTAGTCCTACCCAAACTACAGGGATAAACAATGAAGGAAGGATTACTGTACCAAAGAAAACAAATTCCGTTGCCAGCAAAAGAGAATGGATGCTGATTGAGCAAAAGTAATGGCTATGTCTGCAGTGAGTCTAGAGTATCAGGAAGAAACAAACATACATAGGGAATCAGAAGATCTGGGGTCTATTCCTGGCTCTGGTGCAAGTTCGCTGTGTGCCTGTTCTCAACTACTCACCCTTTCTGGGCCTTGGTGCTCCTATCTGTATAATGAAAGGGTCTGGCTCAGAGGTGTGGGGTTCAGCTTTATTTCTGAGTGTCTGGTCTTGTGATTTGAAAGTAGCAGGCATTCAATAGGCAAGCTATTCTCCTTTGCAACTTTAGCTTCTGTTGCATGTGAAAGGGGATTGTTCTCAATGTGGGAAAAGGTCATTTTATTAAACCAGGTGTGTACAGCGGCAGTTGAAATCAGATGCTTGCAAGGCTTTGTCATGTTCATGCCTTGGGGTCTGAGGTTGGGGTGGACCTGCCTTGCTCATTATTTTCAGTCATGATGTTTCAACTGCCCTGGGGAGCATGAGCAGGATCCACAGCAGCAAATTTAATCAGCAATTTGGATATTAATTGGCAATGGGATGATTATGTTGAAGTTTTTGCTGCTGATGTCAATCTAAAAGATAATTTGTTTAGTTGTGATTTTTTTAGTCATAGGAGAAAGGAAAGAAGGGGAAAAGTGTGGGAGAAAAGATGGCTAGAATTTATGGAGTCTGTTAATAGCTGGTTTAATTTTCATATTACCCCTTAGGACACAGGTGATAGTATATTCACATTACAGATGAGGAAACTGAGCTTAAGAGATATTGGCTATGAGTACATCAAATTCATGTTTTTTCTTTATATTCATTTAGCAAATATCTACTAAGCTCTCACTATGTATTAGGTTCAGTCTAGCATAGATGGCACAGGAGTGACAAAACAGACACAATCCCTGCACTCACAGAGCTCACATCAGAGTTGGGAAGACAACCAATAAATAAGTTAATATATAATGATTTTCAAGAGTAGGAGGTACTCTGAATAAACCAACACTGGCAGCACTGTGATGGAGTGGGAGTGACATCAAGACATCTAGACCTGAGCTGAGACCTGAGGGGAAGAAAATAGGTGGGTGGTGACCTGGAGAAAGATGTCCAGGCAGAGGGTAGAGCAAGTGCAAAGGGCCTGAGACAGGAACAAACTTGGGACTGACAGAGGGCACTGTGGCCAGAGGAGAGTGAGCAGGAAAGGGTAGTAAGCAATGATATTAGGAGGCTTAGGCAGTGGCCAAGTCACATAGCTCTCGAAGGCCCTGGTGAGGATTGGTTAAGAGAAAGTCATTATTATTCTTTCTATTTGTTTTTCTGACAGTTTTTCTTCTTTTTTCTTTTATTTATTTATTTTTATTTTTTAAAAATTATTTTATTGTTGTTCAATTACAGTTGTCTGTATTTTCTCCCTCCCCACACTCCCTCCAAACCCACCTCCCTCCCTTGCTTCCAACCTCTCCCTTGGTTTTGTCCATGTGTCCTTTATAGTAGTTCCTGAAAACCCTTCTCCCCAATGTCCCCTCCCTTCCCTTCTGACAGTTTCTTTTAGGTAATGTACACACTAAAGTACATCCATTGTGAGTGTACAATTTAATTATTTTTAGTTGTTGATATGAGGTCTGTCCAGAAGGCATCCAGCCATGTAATATGAAAAATAGAGATATTTATTGAAAAAGATACAAGATACAAGAAACATCATACATAGGACAATGATGCCTCAGTCCCCTTCAAAGTAGGCACCTTGGGACCTCATAAAGTTCTCCCAATCACCATCAGCTGCCCCATTGTATTTTCCTGAATCTCATTAATAGTTTTAAATCTCTTCCCTTTCAAAGGTGATTTTAGTTTTGGAAAAGCCAGAAGTCACAGGGTGCCAAAACTGGGCTGTAGGGGGGTGAGTCACCTGGGTGATTT